>RHLO01000984.1:0-22523 GCA_003719415.1 Aspergillus olivimuriae
TAAACCTAAATAGGTAAGGTATTAAACTTTATAATATAAAAGTAGTTAATTAGATTAACCTCTATAAAACTTTTTATTCTATGGTTAGGTTAATTTTTTTTTTAACCTAGCTATAAAATGGTGGTTAGGCTAAGTTTTTTCTTTTAACCTACCCTAACCTAGCCATATGCAACTCTACTATAGATAGAATAATAGAAGGCTAGAATAAACGAGAATAGCAATATAAGAGATGAATTTAAGATCATTAGCATATTAGTAAGGTGATATAGAAATATATAATAGACTCATTATCAATATGTTTTAAATATATTGTGTAGGGAGGCCATCCCTAAGAAAGACTTTCTTAATAGAGCTATAGGGTATATTAAATAAAGAAAAGATGGTGCTTGGGACATGTACTATACTCAATAGGAGCACGCAGTACTATCAAAATCAGGTGAATTTGATAGTGAGAAAAGCGACCAAGGGCACGGTCGATTATCCCCTAGGGTGTAGGCTGGGGATATATACTTCTGGACTAGTGCCCTTGGGAGTCAATCCACTACGTCAAATTGATGAGGAGGCAAACTTTGGAGAACTAGAGATGTATTCGACAGAAGTCAGCCCTGATTTATTGAATAGTGGCTGTGTTATCCGTGTCAAGCTGAAACTAACCACAGCCCGGTAACTTATATTTTAGTTGGTGAATGCGTTATGTATTGATATCCATATCAGAGTAGAAGGAGTCTATGATGAGTCAACTGACGAGAAATACTGGCCGAAATTATCGGCGTTAATCTGGTATGGTTGGATACCACGGGGCAAATATTCTCTGAACGGAATTGGTATAAAAGTTCTTAATCCACGTACGAGAGAGGTTTATGATGAAATGATGCTGACTCGCACTTCTACATCATATTATACAGATTTCCACCTTCGAATCCTAAGGGTGAGGTCACTGCCTGGAGTGCTGTCGCGTCTTCTCCCTGAACTTGGTAATTGATCGTGCACATAGGAGGGAGCAGCTTGTCAATCACACACAACTTCATCATATTTTTGCGAAAGTACGCTTTTACTATAAGTACACTATAAAATAACCACAATTTGAAGACGGAAGATCATGCGTAAACAAAATCACCTAGTTCCGGCTTATTAGGGTTTTGTAGGGATGATGAGTTCGACGGCTGGCTCAGACTTGTATAATGGCGTTCACTGCTCGGGAGACAACTCAATTCTTTGCTCAACACTAATGCGGTCACGAGGCAACTGGCCTTCCATTAGGGTTGCCTCTCCAGAGGTTTGACTTGTAACAGTTGTAGAGATGAAATGTGCATCTCCAGGCTCCGACTCCAATTGCCAATTCGCGAGCCAGCTGGAGTCCACGGCAAATTGAGAACTATGGGCATTGTTTACCATCCCCCCCAAAGTCCGGTGGGCAATACGACTGATGTGGTGAAGCCTATGACGAAGTGGACGAAGAGTCACTAAGCTTCCAGCTGTGATGCCTAAGCCGGCTTCGATATTGGATGAAATGGCGATACCACTCGTAGCATCTGATTAAAGATCAACAACTATGTCTTCAGCATATATAAAAGAACAGAAAAGAGTAGCTTACAAAGGAAGTCCGTATCCTCATAATTCGGAAGAAAAGGAATGCGGACAACAACGGCTGTACTCGCACTGTGCAGACAATTAGCAGAAGGGATTATTATGGGAACCTCCGGAATTCATCGGACGTACACACATCCCAAGCCGAGGATTCCGACTAGCGCCCATTTCGACCGCCCGGTCATCTGCAAATTTCTAACAAGATATATAGGATAGAGGCCGAGGGTAAAATCGCATAGACATGCTGTCGCACTGTAGAGATATGCAACGTCTAGGATGTATTTTGTACTGATGCAATGGCCGTCACCAGTCCGCTGCCAGAATTCTTGCAAGGGTTGGCATTGCAGCATCAGTATAAGCCAGAACGGGATTCCAACGGCCACTGTCAGCCCCATGACCGCATACGTGACGATTGAATCACGCCGTCGAACGGTGATCCGAAGGAGCAACATTGCAATAGATAGTCTTGCGGTCGTCACTACCCAAACACAGGCCGATTGACCGAGCCACCACCACTAGTGCACCGGTAAAAGTGAGGAGAGTATCTTTATACTTTGCTTGCAGTTCAAAGCATACCAAGAGAGCTTTCTCAATCTGCTGGGGTCGATCAAAGTCGTCCAGCTTTTTACCAATTCCTGCAAAAGATCCAGTAAGACCGCAGATAGCAAACCAGATATTCAGAGCCTGATCACTCAATAGTCAGTCATAACCTGTTCAGAGCAGAAAGATACCAGAAGCACATCGTATATACCATTGCGAACACCATCAATATATCATCCCATCCAAACTTCCCGACGAGTCTCAGTCGAACATAACACCGTAAAGCAACGGTAGCGAACGAAAGGCAAAGAAAGATTAGGGTGACAACGAAGATTGACTTACTACGACCCTCCAACGCCATCTTCAAGATGGCCTAAGTGCAGTCAGTGTGTGATGGAGCATTTATGGCGATAATACTAGGCGAGCAATGTTATGTCTCGCTCTCGATGGGTGTAGATATCCAAATTTGCCACAAAAGTAGCCAGGGGTGCTGGTTGAGCACGAGGCTACATGCAGTTCGCTCGGAGAGCGGGGAAGATAATGACAACAGTCTCGAACTTCATGCCGTTTCATTTGTCATCCGGGACCGTGGAACGGTAAAGCAGGATCTGGAGAGATGTCGTAGCCAGTGGGTTCATTACAGCTGTTCTATCCAGACAAGCCCCACAAGTTTAACTCCGAGATTTTGTGGTTGAACCTCTTTCCCTAGATCTTGCCTTCCATCCTCCCTTTAGTCAATGCATATCTGGCACGACTGTCGCAACATGACTGAGACCCTTTGAGCGTCGGGATTAGTATAGAAGCGATTATGATGGCAGGCAAAATTAGCGCCCCAAGATCTAGTATCTCAAAGACTGTAGGCGAAAGCAGAATCTGCGCGGCTAGCAGATATTCTTGCTCATAGTCTGGTGCAGGGAACAGATTTGGTCGCCCAAGTACTGTTGCCAGGAATGAAAAGAGGGATATAGACCGCTGTCCTGTTATTGTAGGACAATGGAGAGCTATAACCAGACAACAATGCTGTCGAAGCTACCGATATCAAGACACATTCACGGATGAAGAGAACATATCCACCGAGACCTTTCCAAATGTCACTACCTGCTTTAAGGCTGGAATGTTGTAACTATTTTGGCCTATACTAAACAGGAGTATCCATGTCGGGTGCTACCAGTATTTCTGGGATAGAAACAGTAGGGAATTCTAGTCTGTTTGGATACTGACAGACAGAAACTAGTAGGGATATTCAGATCTGGATAACTTACACTCTCCCTTACTAGGTTTGTAACCTTAGTGTAATGCATACCTTACCGGAACATTTACCAGCAAGCCTTGATGCAGATAATCTAGCCTTGTGAGAGTGCTTATAGTTAATTATCCGTAAACGAAGCTGTGAATCGTCTGAATACCAATGGCGAAGAGGCTTGGAAGCCACTGGCTAATTAACCATCACTGCATCGTGATAGATGGCTTTCGTTTCGAGAGTTTTGAAACGAACTCTATTCGGCCTTTATAAACGTCGAGGGTGTTCTGTATCGCAGGGTATCGATGGAATTGGTTTGATTTAATGCATAATAAACCGCTGATGATGACCTTACGGATGCTCCTCCCCGTGATAGGTGTGAGCGCCCGCCATTGGCATGCATTTACAGACCGGGCTTCTAAAACCAAGTCATTGTCCGTAACGTCGCCCTAGGTCTAATCCGGACTACGTCGATTCTAGCACCGTCTTCACCACTGTTCTGATCCGGTGGACCCGTCCCATTCCACCTCATTGAATGGCCATTGTTGCCGACACGGAAGAGGTGGCCTGTTTGTGCATTACGCTAGCTAATCCGTCGAGACCTTGCCAAGACTTACCTTTAACACGCAAGGCTCGAACTCTGCCAAACCTTATAATTTTGATTTTTTAACTCAAATTCTGCGTCAAGATGACGTCTTTAGGGAGACAGGTGTAGGATGTAGGATATTACGTTATATTTGGACTGCAGAGTAAATGAGGCCCTGTAGTGTCGCGTTACACGCCTTGGCTCACGGACGACCGGGAAAGATCTCCTTCAACATCATTGATCTTCGAGGTTTTGTTATCTATCCTCCAAACGGTGCCCTCAACATGGGTTCGCTTCACGCTGCAATGGACAACCCACCACGGAAGTTCTATAGTACAGTCGCCTGAGTCTACGGTTACATATGATGAATCGGGTCTCCATAGTAATCCCGAGCCTGACCTCCGGACGGAGGAAGAGCTAATTGCCGCTGTCAAGAACATGCTCAGACGGAACAGCTCCCGCCACAGTCCCTTTATCCCAGTCTTTTCAGATGGCCAAAAGGCACTCGATTGGGCATTAGCCCTGAAACATTTGCAAAATGGGTCTGTCTCTGTGATTGAGATAGACATGAGCAGACTCGGGGATGCGGTAGCTTTGAGCGCCGAGCGTGCTCGTAGGCTACTGGGATCTGGCAATACTACCGAAAATTGGTATGACAATAAATGGCTAATTCTGGACCATGTTTCCTCTTCGGCCATAACAATTTCGAAAGAAATCGAAGACCCTCCGCCAAATAGCAGCATTATAAACTAGCCGGGGGGTGTCATCTGAACAATAAGCGGGATGGTTAAGGACAGCTGTCTCTACTTTATTGTGTCGAGAAAGAACTATACTAGTATTGACGTGGCTTTCCCTATCACTATGGAGAGTATGTGCATATATTCAGTTTGTTGAGGATGCACTCTACAACATAGCTGGACAAGGGGGTTCAAAAGTAAGCTGGTACAGACTAAACGAGCTAAAAGAACTGTAAATTAAGTTGATTAACTGATATCACATATGCCCTCGTGGATGGCATCTTGACAGCTAACCAGGCTGCTCTACCAATGGTCTGAGAGTGTCTTCTTCCTCTTCATCGATGTGCGCCTCATACATACGTCAGTTCCCTTGAAAATTCGGAAACATGTACGTGTCTTCTCAATATGTGAAACTGAAAGGCGATTGTAGCCCACGAACCATTGAACGCATAGGCAGTTCCATAGGCAGGGGAAGAAAGAGGCTTAGTTTCAGACGGTGGAAAGTTTGAGGATAGAATTACCTGACCACGATCTTCTCTCACGAGTCGAATCTTGCGCAGTAAGTCGCTACAGCACTGAAGCACAGGTGTAATGTAGAATTGATCTTCGAACTACAGACCAATCACCCACTCATCTCCGCTTCGCCGCCGACATCGCCCAGACACTTCTCAGTGTTCAGTTTCCATAACGATAGCATGGTTGGATGCGGGAATGGTTTAGCCGTGCTGCGGTGAGGATGGGGGAATTCGGAGACATGACCGAGGATAGGTACTAGCGTTCCCGTTGGCTGGCAGTATGTTCGGAGGTCGGCCGGGTGCAACCACTCGTTTTAACAACAAATCTTCCATTTGCTAAGCCGACACTGGTCTCACTGGTCATATTGGTGACAACAAGGCCACAGAGAAAATGTGGTGTTCTGGTCAAACGACACTCAACCTAGGTATCGCACAGTGATACCATCCCTCTCAAACTTTCTCGCGGTTTACTCCGTTTTATTTAAAGCTTTAGTCAATTTGTTATATCGAGCGAAGCTACGCAGCCCTCCTTTGACTCGGTTTTTCGTCATTCCTTGCTGTGGTCGACGCAACTGTCGCAAGCGTCAGTACGCCTTAGAAGGATACGATTCCATTCTTTGTCTAGAAAGGTATTGATCTTTGCACGAGGAACGCTTGAGAAACAGCTCATACGTAGCAGATGAAGCGATCCACTCCCCTCGAGGTCTTTGCTGACCCATTTCGATTTTTCGCTCAAGGGACTACATAAATTCACTTTGTTCCTGTGGAATTATCACATATGCCTCACCCCTGTTGTGTATGTTACGCATACATGAGGGCCTTCCGTCGTTTTAGCCAAAGTCGGTTCGATCCTTGCCGCGATAAGTATACGCCCTCCCACCTTAGCGACGAGCAGTCTAGCTCCTTCATCCCGTTCCTTGAATTAATACTCACAACTCTCATGCTTTCCCAAATACCACGATTTTGTCATTCTGTTATGGCATGTTACATGGCATTAGAATGATTGCCATGATTGCCCCTCTCCAGAAAGGATACGACGTGCGTCTAGATATCGCCTTCCAATCAATTATCAGTGCTGGTTATTGGAGCTGCTCAATCCTTGACTAGAACTAACTAACTTCCTTTCTGTATGGAGAATCTGTTGGAAATTTCCTTCCGTTTACTTCCCGAAACACCAAAGACGCCATTAGACTCGAGTATGGTATATGCAAACGTGTTCACAGAATCCAATAACCCGCCTCCACTTGAGGGATCCTCTTAATGGATCCCGACCGTTATTAATTTCAAAAGATCGACAGCATGCAATCTGGAGACCCTAGTGGCGGAGAGCAGTAATTTCGCATATACTGCAGCAACTGCAGTGGCCCAACGGCCTGGGTTCGTTCTTAGGAGAATCAGCTTTAAAAGGGGGCATGTAATCTATGTCACATCGCAGTTGACACCGGGAGTCGGCCGATGGCCTTGCTGAGACAACATCACCTAAGCTGGTGTTTCTGCTCGCACCTCACCAACGACACCAATCAGAAGCAGAATCTCAAGGCCAGGGAACTGCACCGCATATAGGCTGCGACCACCGCAGGATAATTTGTACCTTAACCATCCATTGGGAGCTATACTGCAGCAACACCTTGCCTGGCCGAGACGAATGTGTTTATATTTTGGGGGTCACTCGCCAGTGCGAGAATTTCCATACAGGGTATGGTTATTGAGCCTGGGGAAGCTCCCCGCAAGACCAAGTGGGTGGACAATGCAGAGGGCCAAAGCCTCTATTACCAACGCATCTTTGGTCGGGAGTTGGTTAGGTATGGGAGACGAGGTCATCGTGCAAGAAGTAGTTTATATTACCTGGACGGTGAGTACAAGTGTAACCCTCGTCCTGATATACGCATACCCGTCAACTTTATATGCAACCGGATAATCTACACCCGTGAGTAGCAAGACGGGTCTACTTGCGAACCTTGGAATGTCTAGCATTGGGCAAGAGCCCTCTTGGTTCACCGAGCAGAAAGGCCTCAGAAAGGCCTTTAACGGACCCGCTCATCTCCAACAAACCAGGCGGAACTGGTTCTCGCGCGCTGCTTCGGTGTAATCAGCGGTGGAGGATGTTAAAAGCCCGATTTTCTCCTTGAGGCAAACTTAAAACCCAATACTACCATATGGATCGCCTAGTAGTATGTATGGTACGGCACTTGCCGAAATCCTAGTTAGTCGTTTAGGGACAGGCTCCTCCCTTCAAGGCAAGCGGCGTCTGTGGCCACAACGTCGAGTATACCGGGACACCAGACACGCATCCTGGGTGTGATCTTGAAGCTCGCCATGGTGTGAACTATTTTGGATATCTCAGCGTCATCTAAACCTTGGCTTCATACAATCAGTAGACGAAGCACACAGCACCACGTTGAAGTTAATTTAGGTACGGCCAATCACCGTACTCTATCTCCCCTGAAACCTTTGTTGGTTTCTGATGTCCGGCGGACCGCACTACATGGTGAGTATCTACCTGCAGACATCTGTCGGGTATACTTTACTTAACTCCATTTGGAACTCGGGGCGCCTGGTCAATGTCTCTGCCTCTGTCAGATTCAGAGTAACCGAGCTTAATAGGGTATGTGCCAGGGAGGACGAAGAGTTTGGCTCTAAGCAGCGTCGAGACACACATCTATCAAGGTTGCCACGAGGCAATCAATGCTTCTGCCCGGGACGCGCACCTAGCGAGCATATAGCAACGCAAAATTCTATCATGTCCTGCAGTACCCAGAATCTGGGGAAATCAAACTTAGGCCATGGCATTATGGGAGACCACCTCTGTTCTTTCTCCGAGGCTCTTCGCCCTGGGGGTGGTTTTTGGCCTCTCATGCCAGGTCTATCACCATCTGACCCTATCTGCTTGATCAGCCATGATATCGATGGTATGGTTAGCCCCATCGTGGTGAAAGGAGGTGCCACCAGGAATTCCTCAAATATATACATAAAATTCTATCCCCTGGGCTGATGAAATTGTGTATACAGCCATATTTAGGGCCTTAGCACAAATAGAGGCATATAATTGCTCACTTACTTACTATGATTAAGTCTGCTAGTAGAACTTGGTTGTATCTGCTTAGATTATCATGTTCTCTTAGCAGTTATTATAACTACTAACCATCTGCCCTGCCACAGAACATAAAAACACACTAAATATGACTGTATGTTGAGTTTCACTGGCTAGAGCACATGAACCGTACCATTTTCATTGAATCAAACCAGGATTCACCCATCTGGTGGGCTGCTGGTGACGGCGAGAGAGGAGGGAGTAGATGAGATGAGGTTAGGGGAGAGATGTTCCTTATTGGATCCGCTCCCACGCTACGATCCTTATAATGTTCTTAGGTGTTTCACTTATACCTCGCCCAGAAGATAGGATATTGAGTCCGTTCCGAGCATAGACTAGCCAGGTAAAAGGGGTCTAGACTATGGCTAGGATTATCCGAGGTCAGCCGTGCTCCATAAGTCCATTATCCATAAGTATCCACTAAGCATCTAGGCTGTGCCAGCTCAGCTTGTTCAAGCTTCTAATTAAGGTAACCCATGGGTCAGTGCGCGCCTCAGCCTCGGGTTGGTTCTTGTTCAGAAAATATGGATATGCGGAAATCCCCGCAACACTGACCCGGGGAGGGGGGCTTGGGCCCTCCAGGTAAGCCCAGGAACAGAAGCTAAAGGTGAGCGCGATTTAACATCACACAATAAGTCGCCCAGTGGATGAAATATCATTCAATTGTTCCCCCTGTTTTTCTCCCATCCCTCCGTCCTGAATCTTTCCAAGGTCAGCTTGAATTTATTAGGAATAATGCCCAGCATTACTACTACTGATGGGTATGCCTTTGCCAACTGGGGCCCCTTGGCAACGACTTTTACGGCCCCGGCCAGTTGTGCTACTGCTACGGACAACTATCAGATTGGACTTAACACGACAGCTCCTTTGTGGGTATATGCAGTCCAGTGCTCCACACTGGGCTACAACGGCTGCGTCCCAACGGGGACCGCATCCCTCCCGACTACTTTGAATGAGAACCCGAATACAATTGCGACTCAGGCCTATTTCTCCCCTGGCCTGTACTGCCCTTCTGGATGGGTTACGAGGGGTGTCGTGGTCCGCGATGCCAACAATGACCTCAACACATCGGGCATCCTTAGTCCCATTCCCACACCCACAGTCTCGATCCCAACTGCGGAACTTCAGTGGCAAAACCCGGCTATACCGTTGATTGGTCTCCTTGACCCGAGTGAGACTCTTGTGATGTGTTGCCCAGAGTAAGTCGCTTATGTCGTCGGAGAATCTCACCAGCTAAGCTTGTTAGGTCAATGACAGCGGACCTCGCGCACGGATGCTACTCGACTGTCTCGAATTATAAGATCACAGAGGGCTGCCGTCGGGAGATACACGCTACGGATATTGGTTTATCAACTGAGACCACCATCGTGGGAGGGACGATGTCTGAGCACGTCGAGAATATCGTCGCCACTCCGCTGTCAATTAGCCTTGTGACGAGAAAGTTCAGTCCATCAGAAACCTCTAGGCTGGTTGCTGTTTCGGTATTGCCTATCCTCTCGCTTGTGCATCATCAGTCCGACCTCCCGACAGCTACAGCCAGCGAAACTGTGTCGGCTTCTAATTCCGCCATGAGAGCTACTCCAAACACCGTGTCCTGGGGTGGATTAGGTGCTTTTCTCGTTGTATATTCAGTGGTGTTAAGTGGTGTTTTTGTCTGGTAGTGGAGTGCCTACAATAAAGGAGAATAGTTGTGCTGTTACGAATATTCACTACATTTTAACAAAACCTGGCATTGCAAGTAATTTATCTGTCTCTATGACCAGTTCATGACTCCTAGGGTCACCTTTACGGAGTCAATATCAAGATTCCAGTTGCTTTCCCTTGTCTTTGCTAGCAAACATGCTAAGCACCTGTACTGTCATCTCAAACAAACCGCATATCGCCCCTTTCAAACGGATCAAAAAGGCTTGTTCGAATCCAATAGCCAGGTTTCCCATCCATACCTGTACTGCTCAATGACTCGTTCTTTGATGTATTTGGTTCAACACTGCGCCAGACACGGGACTCAGCACCCCGGTTTTGATCCCAGTCACCCTCTTCAAATACCCCACCAGTCTCCTTGGCTCGGGCCAGACACAACTCGAATGGTCTTGGCGATGGAAAGATCGAAAACCCACACCCCGTTGCGCAAGAGTGAGATAGAGCTCGTCCGCCCGGCAAAACACTTTCTCAAACTGAGCCACCATAGCATGGCATTCTTGCTCTGCATCGCCCTTAGAAAAGCTTAAATTTAGATCGGCCCATAGCACAAGTATGATATCCTTGCAGTGGCGAAAATGTGTTTGTATAAGCGTAATAATCGCGTTGTATGCACCCCATGATATCTCGTGTTCTATGGAGTCGCTACCTCTGACCATTTGATAAAGGTGTGGAAGATTGCAGAAAATTATAGCAGAGCTAATACAAAATTGGCTTTGGGGGGATACAATCTCCACGCCTTTAGTATACCTGAAAGTTGTACAAGTCAGACACAGACCAAATGGAATAAACACTTTGTCGAGGTTCGTAGATCCTAACAACTCACTTCATTCGTAATCGATTCAATGTCCACGGCATCCCGTCATTTCCGGACAGCTTAGGGTGTACAGCACAGATTATTTGACTGCTAATAAGTGTTGAGTGTTGTTGGGCGTTTTCTCCACTGCCAGTCGATTTGGTGTTTAGAACAGCCCGAGGCGCTTTGCTGCTAGAGTTCTGCTCTAGGCTTTGCACATTTAGCTGGATGACGCCAGAATGGTAGCGGTATAGACATTTTGACATCTGCTACATGTCGAAAATCACGCATGGCGTCGGAATAAGAAAAGAATTTGGGGTAAGAAGTGGCCGTGGGAGCCAGCCTAACCTCCATATTTAAGCGAGGTTGAGCACCCCCACCATTCCAGAGGAGTCACGAGTCTTAATATAGAAGAGCTTCATCACTTTTTCTTAGCACGATAAGAGTCTTAGTTAACAACAGTAAGGGTACAGTGCTCATACATCAAGTACTTTAGATTTAATAGTTGTCACGGCCAAGCAGCAGACTATAGGTATATAGGTGCGAATTTGCGATCTGGGTAGATCAGACCCTGGGGTCTGATCATAGTGACCTTTTGGTCCAGTTGGAAATGCGCTTGCCCAGACACGTGTTCTTACATTAATTATTAGAGAATAGGGGCATTAATATATTGTTTTTTCCTATAAACAAGTTCTCCAGTTAGAAATCTCAGCATCTTAGGATCTTAAGTTATGTCCTAAGATTAGTAGGGTAGTAGTAGGTAACTAATAATATACTATTAATATAGTAAATAGGTACTCATTCCTCTAATGAGACCCCTATTATGGAGATAGGATTGCTGTAGGGGTGATTGGGTTCCTAGTATCAGCTGTAACACTGGGATAGTGAGAAATTAACTTAAGAATAAGAGAATACTATAACATAAGTCAAGTCCTCTAGCTAGAAATACTTTACCTATTAAAGGTCCCAATCAGACATATCAAAATAATTGTGGGAGGGGCCAGCTCGTGCAAGATTCCACCCAATATAAATATGATCTGCCCAGACAGATCTCTTACCCCGATAGGACCAATACTCCCAGTCAACCAGGTAGCTAGGCAGTTGAATTGTCAGAAAACACTTCAGATATACAAACTTCGGAAGAATCGGTACGCCCACCATTTGCCGTGTCTCTGATCCCAGAGAAGATTACGTACTGCTGGATCTTGGTGCTCTATCCCGCATTCCACCGTTTCACTAACCATATACATCAGTAAATCTGGCCACTAATGAGAGGATAGCACTATATTCGAAAATGCTGTAAAGCAGGCAAGTTAGGTGACTTACATCCAAGTGGCCTTGAAGGCCGCCCGTATTGCATCCCGTTCTGCCCTCAATGCGGGGTCATATAAAATCGGAAACAAATTTTCTGGATTAGATCCGGGTACAAGCTCCATAACAATATAGAGTTTGTACCCGCCTGGCACCCATTCATCATCAGCCTGCTCTTCCTTCTTCCAATCGAGGAGGGCAGGCGTGCTGGTGCATTGGGCCTCTGTCAAATGCGACAACGCCTTGATCTCTGAGTGGAAATTGTCAGGGGCCTTTGAAGTAGCCTGCTGGGCACGAACCGGCAGTTTTTCTTGCACAGTGCCGTACCATGGAATCCTAAAGTCGCGTTAGGAACGATCTCTATGGATGTATGTATATGAAGGGTGTAATCACTGACTGCAGACGAATTTTGATAAAGGCTGTGGATGGGCCATTACCTGATACCTTAGAGCAGAGGAAGGCCCCGCGTGCTTCAGATGGAACGCCCAGCTGTTCCATGTCCTGGCTTTCAAGGTATTCGTGTTCTCGGATTTTTCTATCGATCCTCCATACTGAACCCGAGGGGAAGGAGATCTCAGTGTTGATATAATCATCGTCCCTAAACCAGTCTATACCCTCTGTGTCCATGGTGTCTTGGGAGGCTTCTTGGGGGTCGTGGAATGAATGAAGTGATATTTACTGAACCAAGGGGGTGGGCAGCAAAATACAGACGGTTTGAGGCGGCAACTTCCTTTGTTCCTTGGTGAAACCGTGAAAGGGGTTGTTTTGTTCCGAAGCTCGTCAGCCAATCACATTCCAGGTCCAGAGGCTTGACAAGCCTTATTCTGCCAAACCACTGAGGAGTCTACAAGAGTACCTCGCGTCTCGCGCTATCTCTAGGAGATTTAAGTCTCAGGAGCCTTCCAAGCCAATCGCTAGGAGGTTATAAACACCATACAGCTAGGGGCGGATTCCTAAATTAAACATTATTAACAGTGCGCAATATCTCGTGATCATGGATGCCTATCGTAGAAATCGTCACCTCCTGGTTGAACCCCAAAGGGAAACGATTAAGCGCCCATGGTTGCAATATAAAAAAGTCTGGGGATTCGCCCGTCTCCTAGCCATGGGCCTCGAGTAGTGGTATTTTTTTTTTTTCTCTACCATCCAGATCTTACATACGTATCCAGTTTTCTATGGCTATCCCATTCACAGCCCAGGAACTAGTCCATTCTGCTATTTCGAAATCCGGATCTCGCTAAAGAGCCCGGCTTGACAATATCAGACTCCACCTAGGACCTAGAATTCAAAGACACCCTTGTGCACTGGAATACCTTCAAAGAGAAGGTGCACGCTGAGTCGCTGAATGTAAAATTCAATCTACTATCAGCATCACCTTCCTATGCGCTTCCTACTGCAGGCTGAACTGGAGTAGAATAATAGTGCTGCGGCGACGAGCTTAGGGTGTGAGGCCACTATACACACAATGTCGGCCATGATACCGCCCTATGTTTTCCAAGCCCTGGCCATACCCCCTCTAACCAGACTATTTGTAAGATTCTTCGCATCATCCCACTGATATATGCAAGATAAGTGTAGGTATTCTGAATACATTGCTACAATATGGAACTACTGTGGATCTACACCCTCTGGTCACGAAAACATAAATTTTCGAAAGAAGCTACATTATAAGTTATGAGAATCTGCTTACTGCGCGCCTAGGCTTGACTATTGGAGCCTCATTCTGCCGTTTATTGGATATAGGAACAGTTTGGCGGACAGTATTGTTATTACATAGAACTATTGTACCGCCATAATCGGGGATTCACGTTCTCATGGCCAAAGCCCAGAGGGTGTATGTGCAGGTTGGATTTGTTTGGGTCCCCCGAAAAATCCGCTCCAAACCCGCTTGGGTTCGGGTTCTAGGTCTAGAACCCATGGGTCCGTTCAAGGCATCTGTCGGTTGGGATGCTAGCTGGGATATTTGTACTATATTGCAATAATCACCATTGACCCATGACTCTATAGGACCATATGTACCTTCTGCTTGGTTATGACGCAATCTTTCTTTGAATGGTGGCTTTCATGTGGCCCTATTAGCAGGTTCGGCTCACGACAACGCCTGCACCGCCATTCAATAAATAGTTGTCCACTAGTTTAACCCGTATATACGCGTTGAGCCATCCGTCTAGCACATCATCTGTATCAGATTTGAGGGCAGCTAATATGCCTAATACAGTGTTCTATTAAAGGTTAGGTATATGTCTGGCGGGATGATAAATACCAAGAGACTTTCTCTGAGACCCTCATCTCCTTCCTAGAACAGATCGATGTCATTGTCGATCACTCATGCCTCGTCCAGCACCTCGATGGAATCTCCTTTTGACGCGAATCCTGGCTCTAGGACTGGAAAAATGCTGGATAGAGCCCACTGACTGCATTTCCCTCTGTCGGAATAACCTGTGTGGGTTGACGAACTGTGCTGGGCTTTTGATGGATCTGTTGGACCGTATGGCCTGCTACGTACCCTCGATCTCTGATTTCAACCCCGACCGAGATTTCGGAAGCAACGTAATGACATTCACTTCATCTCTGTCTTGAACGACTCAATAATGCCATTATCGAAATGGGCAAGTACGACCCCGTACCTTATGGCCGTATGCAAGAGGGCTGTACTACCCTTCTAGTAGAAACTGGTACAGGGATACCTTTCCTCCAAAAATTTGGGGAAGGGACGATAAGATAGTCGGTATGAATAATTTGTCTGCCTCCCTGGATAGACGGTGTAGGATATTCCCATATCGTCTTGATGGTACAAGAGATCATCTAAGTTCTGGGGATGAGTACGACCGTACCAGGTTTAAAAAACGAAGTTATCTGAACATCGTCGAATAGCAACCTCGTCACTATTCTCAACGATAGAATCCGTAGATCTAGATTCCGTGTCTCCTACAGAAAGGGTCCCTGTTTGTCTGCTAGTCACCCCAACTACAGTCTCTGTCTGCTACCTTAATAAACCAGCATCGTCCCTGATAGGTGGGGGAAATCCCCTGAAGAGGGGCTCTGTGTTATATGGCGCGGGGGAAAGTCACCATGTGGGGTCCCATTAATCATCCAACAATCGTACAGTGGACTGATACTCAAGTATTCCATTCGCTTCCTTCTTTCTTGTGCTTCTCTCCTATCGCCAGACTGCCAACTCCCCCAGACAATACAAACAATGGCCAAGTCTAATCTGCTCATGTTCGGTGCCACCGGTGCCATTGGCCAGTTCATCCTCGACGCCATCATCAATGCCAAGGATGAATTTGGACGTATCGCCATCTTTACCAGCACCAACACCGTCGCAACCAAAGCCGCCGAAATCGCCGCTTTGCAGCGTGCTGGTGTAGAGGTCATCACCGGCGATCTCACCAAGACCGAGGATGTCAGAGCTGCCTACAAGGGTGCGTTCCTGCCTTGTCCTCCTAAACAGCGGATGACTCTAACGGACAATGGTAGGCATCGACACGGTTGTCTCCGCTCTCGGGCGCACCGCTATCGCTGCACAGATTCCCCTGATCCGGCTGGCAGCAGAGAGCCCTGAGGTGAAGCGATTTGTGCCATCGGAATATGGGACTGACATTGAGTATGGGCCATCTTCCGCACTCGAGAAACCACACCAGCAGAAACTGAAGGTGCGTGCGGTACTGCGCGAGGTCCAGGATAAGCTGGAACATGCCTACGTGGTGACAGGCCCGTATGGGGATCATCCCTTCTTCGTGAGTCGGACGAATGTGCGCGAGCTTGGCACCTTTGATGTCGCCGCGAAACAGGCGGTGGTGTTGGGTGATGGTACCGGGCGGATCAGTCTGAGCAGTCGGTCGGAGTATTTTCATATTCCTCTATTCTTTGCTGCTCGTTGTAGTTGATACTGATATTGAAGTGCACAGCGTGGGCATGTTTGTAGTATGCACGCTGACTCACTGGGATGTCGCTCGGAACCGGGCCTTGAAGTTGAACTCGTTCACCACGACCCCCCGCGAGATTGTGGCGGAGTTTGAGAAGCAAACGGGTAGTCAGTGGACTGTGGAATACACTCCGCTAGATGAAGTGCGGCGTCTGGAGCAGGCGGCCTGGGAAAGGGGCGACCCTGCCGCCACGCTGTATACTCTCCGGCGGATCTGGGCGGAGGGCTCAACGCTTTATGGACGACGAGACAATGAGGATATCGAGGCTGGAAACACGCAGACTTTGGCTGAGTTGGTTCAGGAAGCGATTCAGAAGCAATCAGCATAGATTTGTATCAGAGCGTCAACGACCTAGATTATCCATGTTCCCCATTTCGGAAAGCAGGGAATTAGGGCTAACCCACACTGTACTCTGCGACGGAGGATCATCCTCCGTTTGCTCTCTTCGTACGTCCTGTCTGTTTCCACTCAACGCCCACCATGGCCAGCCATCCCCTCAGTCGCTCGTGTCAGTTCTGCCGCGCGCGCAAGATCAAATGCGACGCTGCCAAGCCCACATGTGCCTCGTGTTTGCGACATCGGCGGGAGTGTGTCTATCTCCTGGATCCCCCGCGCCAGAGGTTTGTCGTTCGTCTGCGCCTGTATACATCGACTAACCAGTGTCAGACCATCCAAAGCCTTGATAAACGCCGAGCATCGTCGACGCAAGGCAGCTGAGAATGTTCTCATCGCCTTAAAACAGACGGACACAGCCACCCGCGATGCTATCCTCGAGACAGTGGTTGTACAGCCAGACGGGTCAGTAAAGATTCCCAGCCGGTATAGTGTCGAGATCAACCGGAATACCACCACAACCCCCAGAGAAGCTCCCCAGGAAATCTCGCGACACGAACATCTAGAAGAGCAACCTACCTCGGATGAAGAGTACGATCCCACCACCTTCGTCTCGCGCGACGAATGTGGCACCGTGAGCATCTTCGGTCCAACCTCTGCCCTGCACGCCCTCAGTCCCGCCGACGACTGCACATCCAATCCACAGGCGCATACGCGAGCAGAGCCAGACCGGTCCCAATTGATTGCAGAGGCCGCCTTGCAGCGACAAAAAGAGCACGACCTGCGAGACCTACCATTCATCGCTGGCATCCCGACGGAGCTCGCTCTGCATTTACTCGACCTGCACTGGAATCGGCAACACCACACATTTCTCCTCACATATCGCCCCGCATTCATGCGTGATTTGGTCCACGGGGGTCCCTACTGTTCCGAGTTTCTGCTCAACGCTGTCTTTGCCTGCTCCAGCAAGTTCTCCTCGCGCGCAGACCTCCGCGACGACCCGTATCGTCCCGAGACCGTCGGCAAGCGTTTCTTCGACCGCTGCGACCAGCTTCTCGCCGAGCAGGGACTGCTCACCCAGTCCAGTATCCCGACAATCACCGGACTGCTCATGCTCGGGAGCACCTTCAACGCTTGGGGACAGACATCCAAGGGATGGCTGTATACGGGGTTCGCCCTACGGATGGTCTACGATATGGGTCTGCACCTGGACTGTCGTGAGGTGGCTGGCTCTAGTGCGGAGGATATTGAGGTACGTCGACGCGTCTTCTGGGCGGCGTTTATCTGCGACAAACTGCAGAGTTTGTATCTTGGCCGTCCGTTCACCATCCAACTGCGCGATGCCCACGTCTCCCGCAATTTCATGGACACGTTCGAGGAGAACGAGCTCTGGATGCCTTATGTTGACCCATTGATCCCGTCATCTCCTGGGTGGGTGTATCCTGAGGCGACTCGGATCCACTCTGTCTCGGTCTTCCAGCAGCTCTGTTCCCTTTCCAAACTGATGACCACGATCATTGATCGGTTCTATATGCCCCGGGCCCGTGAGCCAAAGGCACAAAAGCACCTCGGTCGGGTTGATTCTCGTCTCACAACGTGGTACCAGTGCCTTCCAGCGTCATTGCGCTTTGAGCCTTGGGGCGAAACTCGCACCCCGATCGGCGCACCTAACGCCCTCATTCTGTTGACCACCTATAACGCTCTGGTCATTCTGCTCCACCGCCCCTTCATAGGCAACAATACGAGGAGCGGTGGTATTGATTCCTGGGAACGCTGTCTCACCGCTGCCCGCAACATTACCAGTCTCGCACTCGCATACCGTGCTGCATACTCTCTCCGCCGCGCGAATTATCTCCTCAGCTATGCAGTGTACGTAGCCTGTACGATCCACGCCCGCAACCCAGCCATACGAGAGAGCACACGACGGAAAGAATCATCATCCCCGTTGACGGTGTGTTTGCGTTGTTTGGACGAGTTGGCGGTGCCAAATTGTGGGGTGTCAGTGCCGGCGAGGATTATTCGGCGATTGATGCGGGCGAATGGAATCGAAATTGAGAGCGGTATGCCTGGTCCCCTTTTCTTTCTTCCCGTCTTTACATTCGTGGGTAAGGGCTCATCTTTGACATGGTACGTGCTAGAAACCGATGTCGTTCCGGGGACGTTTCCCGTACACGTCAACTTGGATCTCCCATTTTTACCGGATATGCCGGAGCTGAGGCAAGCAGAGGATGCTGTAACTCTTCAGGATATGGATTTATTATTTGGATTCATGAATGGAGAGGATTTCAACGTGGAAACTCCTCTCATCATGTGACAGCATCCTCTTTCGTGAATCAGCAACTCCAACGAACAGCAACCAGAGGCGGCACCGTGTGAATCCCCCACAACTTCGGATAGGTACTCTGCCAGCACCTGATCGTGTTATGGGTGAAATGTCCACCACCTATGACTCGCATTCCTACTCTTCTGCCATGCGAACACTACCTCACGCCGATAGACCTCTTCTCCGGATAGGGATATGAGGCTGTCGCAGCCGCCATTATCTGGCCAGGACAGAACCGATCGAGCACAACAAACAGAAACGCCGCCTCCGTTACCATCTTCCCGAAGATATTCATCCCATGGTTCTGCAAGAACAGACTCCGACACGTCAGAACCACCGCCATGGCAATGCGCTCCCCTTCCGCCGATGAGAGGAACCCCCGGTACGGAGAGGGCTAGATCCTGGAAGAAGTGAAGGGCGTCGGGGTAGAGCAATCCCATTGGGCGGTCGAAAATGCTGGAGGCTTTGCTGTAGGTGGAGTGGCCGGAGGAGCCTGCGTTGACGTCGGAAGATGCGCGGTGGATTGCGCTGTGGGTGGTGAAGGTCGGTTTGTCGATGGGGTCTTGGTCGCCGTCGGGGACAACTTGGGCTGCTTTGTGAACGAGGTACCCGCAGTTAGGAGAAGTGTTTACCTCGGGGGCTGATCCATAATCGGTCTTCTCTGGTTAGCATCGTCCGGGGCCAATGTTGGATGTCTAAGGGGGTATAGATAGCAGGAATATGCTCCTGCATGGATAGGACCTCACAAAGAGATCTACCGTGCGACTCCCTTGGCACACCGCTGCTTGGAAAACACTTGAAGGCTGTGATGAGGTGCTGACTGTGACACTTGCGTTTCTTTGAGCTTGTCGGTCAAGACGGTGGCGAGTGAAGGGTAATCAGACTTTCCTTGTCGCTGCGCTTCCTCGAAAGAGTCGGGCTCATCACAGTTGGACATTATTCTAACTATCGATGGCAACGCGAATATGTATAGATACCTCGGTATAGGATGAACACGCATCCCGAGAGCACAGGGTACCTAGGTATGGAGGCAGTCGAGGCGGCAACCCGACGACCACTGAACGGACCGTCGATCTCCGTCCCGGCGATTCATCCTCCGCCATCCTCTTCCGCCTCTCCGCCATCTCTACTTGACTCAAGAGCGCCATCTGTCCTCCAGAAACATTGAAAGCAGTCGGTATCCGAGACTGAAAGGTGATGCATAATTCCTCTTCATTCAGCATGATGGGCCCGACCCGCGGGCCACCGGCGACCATTTCCTCGTGCATGACCACGCCTTCGGTCCGAACCGTATGGACATCCTGCAGCGAGAGGACCGGGATTCGTATCCGCTCTTCCTGAGTCAGGCAAGATTCTGGGCGTGGCATTGAGCGGTATGGCCGAGAGACGATGGCTAGTGTGTAAGACTATTCGATACCTGTATATCCCCCGTATACTTACTCGGCTGCTGGAGGTCCTGGAGACTTCACAGTCTCGCACAGGTATCCGTGGATGGAGGTGAGTGAGGCGCACCAGCAGTTGGAGTCCGGGGTACATGTTGGGAAGATGGTCTGTCCGGTTGATTGAGATCTTCCTTCATTCATTCAGGCTGCGTTGCGTCGGTGGTTGGTTGTTGACTATGTTTCTAAAGAAAGAGATGGAATAGGATTGTGTATATGCACAGATAGTTGAGTGTGAGCTAGGAGCGATAGAGGACGGTGACATATGAGAACAACGCCAGACACGACCTACATCAAACCACAGTAAATCAAAGCAGAAGGAAACGGATATAGTGCCTTCCCCAACTCCAAACTCCTCATATGGTATGGATCCCTCCTCCTCGCCCTCCATCGTCTGTCATCTGGCACATCGCAGCCCGTCGCATTTTAGATTCCCTGACCGGCAGCGAAGCCCGTATTATTCTATAAGGAGCGGATCGGGCGATCCAAGCCCGGCTTGGGTCGCGCCGTCCCATCCCGTCAAGGGACAGGTACATGAATCCATCCATCGGTGTCACCTGGGGATGCACGGCAAGCCCCAGGCCATCCGGGGATGAAACGAAGGAAAATACGCTAGCAAGAAAGCAACTGCAGCCAACGAAAAAGAAAAGAACACAACAACCTAGATGATGAGATAGTTCCATCCGTTTTGCTTGAGCACGTCCCGCCAGTGCATGGTCGGGGGGCGGCCGTCCCAGTCGACGCTGGGGGCCCCCGCCGGCGGGGGGGAGACGGATACTTCCAGCTTCACGGGGGACGCCCCATCCGGACTATCCTTGACGGTGCAGAAGGTGTCGACGGGGTCGTCGGTGACGCGCCAGACCTCTTGCAGGACCCGGTACATGCGGCCAAAGCTGCCCAGCTCCGCGTGCGCACCGAGCGCCGCCGCGCGTTCGGCCAGGACCACGCGGAAATGACTGGACGGCACCGAGTGCGCCCCGGTAATGAGCAACGGCCAGACCAGCGATCGGTCGAAGCCATTGGGTCCGGACGGAATGAACTGGATGGCGTTGGCGACCGCGGCCACCAGGTTGAGGTTGCTGGGTTGGTTGCGGTCGAAGCCCGGCACCAGGCTGCACAGGTAGATGCGCGCGGCAATCCGGAACAGGGTCGTCATGTTCTTGGTCAGGATATCCGGGCGCAGATGCATGCTGGCCCCGGCGTGGTAGGGACTGTCGAGGTTCTGGTCGGCGGGTTCGGTGAACTCCAGCTGGCGGCCCAGGGCGGAGACATGCGAGCACACGGCCATCGCATCGATGCGGCCTTCGCTCTTGAGCGCGTCCAGGCAAGTGATCTCCGAGATCAGGTACATGACCCGGTCGTCGCAGCCCATCAGCTCGCGGAGCCCCGAGGACGTCCCGGCCAGGTGCTTGGAGCGGTAGGTGTGGGCGAACTCGGGGGTCTTGCCGTGCAGGGTCGAGCCGAGAATGTCGATCCACGAGGTGAGGGTCATGCTGAAGGGGGGCAGGAGGTTGGGACCGGTGCCCACGGGCACGGCCGTGGGCAGGCCCAGGCGGTTGACCAGGTTCGACGCGGCCTGGAAGTGGTCGTACCAGGGGATATCGGGCAGGTAGTCGTCCGCCGGGCCGACGGAGCAGTGGAAGAAGATCATGGCGAGCGTGGCGTCGAGGATCTCCTCATGCTGGGTGTCCTCCCCCAGGGCCAGACAGAGCTGGGAGACGGCCTCGAACCGGTGGCGCATGATGTCGTGGTCGATCTGCTCGCCGACAATGCCCTCGGTCGTCTTCAGATGGATCGCGGCCACGCTGAGGCAGCAATGGAGGTAGCACTTGTTCGTCTCGAGGGCCTGCAGGATGGCCTGGGCGCGCAGATGGCCGCGCTGGTGCGCCTCCAGGATCGGGAAAATCATGCGCAGCACGTTGTGGATAAAGTGGTCGAGCAGCGGCCGGTCATGATCACTGACGGGGATGTTGGCCTGCAGCAGCGCGTACGTCTGCGCCAGGCTGGGATCCGATAGGGCTGGGTCGATGCCGGGCAGCGCGGGGGCCGGCGCGGGGGCAAAGCAGTCGTCCTGGAACCACTCCTCGCCGGGGAAGGTGGGCAGCGGCGCGTTCAGTTGCGGCGGCGCAAAGGCGCTGAAGGTCGAACTGGTCGAGTCGTGGCGCAGGGGCACATCATTGATATACGTCTGGCGTTCGGTCTTGACGTCGATCTCGTAGGGGCCGAAGGGGCCCGAGACCGGCGGCGCCATCTCCGGGGGCGACATCGGCGGCGCAAAGACGTCGTAGGGCTCCGGGAAGACCGGTCGATTGAACTCATACTCGGGCGTCGTCGGCGCCGTCGGGGCCAGGTGGCTGCCTCGCCGCGGGGGGTCGATAGGGACTAGTTGGTGGGGGTG
>RHLO01000987.1:0-47722 GCA_003719415.1 Aspergillus olivimuriae
ATGTGCAGAGGGAGGGGGGGGTTAGTGTGTTTGGGAGGGGGGAGTAGAAAAGTTTTAGAGCATCCGATATACTAGAGGGATAAGCGTTGGCGCATGTATATAGCATAGAATAGATGGGCTGGGTAGGGTCACTATCGCAAGTGCTTGTTCAAATTTGCTGGAAGGTGTTGTCGGAGAACTGGATTGATTCAGGTAGACAGATTATATTGAGAATATCATATCTGTCAGGACATGAGGATATTCGCCAACCATCAAAACAAGAAAAGGAAATTCATGCATTGCTTTCCCTTGATCATTGGTATAAAATTTTTGTTGTCATTTCTTTTTTGTCCCTTTCGAAAACACAACCCCAGCACGAAATTCTCCTGTCTTCCATTTTATTGTCGTCGTTAATTTTTCTTCGGTTCTATGAAAGAAATAAAAAACATGCGTGGACGGCAAGAAAGCGAGAAGACAGAAGAGTCCCAACACCAACTCCACGGGAAAGCGTTCCTTTTTGAGCGCCTCGCACTGAAACCGTAACTCATTTCATATGCCAGGCCTTGTTGTCATACCAGCCCTCTCCAGCCTCCGAGAACGAGAAACAAAGGATGCGACGTCGGGGTACTTGATCTAGTGGTTCTCGGGACCACGGGCGCCCTTGGGAGTGCCGACCTGGAAGCCGTTCTGGAAGCGGCGGTGGATCTCCTTGATGTGACGCATTCTGCCGGTGCCGGTGGTCTTGCGGCGCTTAGCCTTCTCGCCCCAGTTGACTGTTGAATCGTAAGCCCAAGTTGTTCCTAGAAAAGTGTGCAAATGCCTTCCGTGTGGTTTTCCCCGGCCAATGGCCGGTGTTGAGAATTGAAACCCATCGACCAGACCACCAAGGACAAACCACAGATCGGACTCATGAATATCAGGATGGGAGATTCGTACACTTGCGGGTCTTAGCGGCGGGATAACCGCAGTTGGCACAAGTCGACTTCTGAATGTGGAACGAGCGGCGGCCTGCAGTCGAAAAAATTTCACCATGTTAGCCCGTTTTGATGTCCCCATGTTTCCATTCCCAATGTTCCATCCTTCCACGCCCCGACGGCTGTCCTAGTTTTTCCTCCAGTGTATAGGAGATCCGCTATGATGATTGTCGGGTGGGACTTCTTCTCGAAGGAGGTGAATACTGACCACAACGGCGGCACAGGGTGTGAGACTTGTTGTGGCGCTTGCCAAAGCTGGAGGTACCCTTCGCTATAATCGGAGTCAGTCTGGTTTGCTGCGGTGACGGTGGAGGTAGTGGTGTAGATTCTCGTCGGCGAAAGAGGGGCGAGGCTGGTTATGCTGGACGGGGACTGGGATCTCGAATTTGCACGTACTCATCTTGAATTATGGAACTGTGATATGAACACGACGATGGTCAGCGACAAATTAATTCACAAGAAACAGACGCGCTGCAGCATTTCACTTGCACTGAATACTTACCTGGCGATTCCGCTGAAGGGCTGGTTTGGTTGTCGTCGTCGTCGCTGGGCGTATCGAAAGTGTCGCACTGAGATCTGGGGCGCCGGGTCGCTTAGCGAGTTGTGGTGCTGAGCAGGGCACAAGCCCTGATCCCGTGACAATAATTACAGGGCTACCATCACGTGATACATTATCACGCTTAACCAGTTCCAGACTAGTGTGAACCAAAGTACATGTGACGCCTACATATCTATGCAGATTCCAGAGAACCTTTCTATAGATGCTTCCAAGGAAGAAGATCGAACGTGATCTCCCAATATTGACTTTTATGCACATTGCTAAACCACTATTGTACACATCTTCAGGGTATTAATTCTCAACAGCGCCAGACGCCCATCATGATATGAAAAATCCCACGACTGGTCAGTCCTTCCCGATAAAAGCCGCCATAGGATCGTCCGCTGCAAGGCGACTTCGCTTGTATGACTCGATCTCTTCCTCCGAAATCCCAGACTTGACCTCCATCAGTGTACGTTTCTTGCCCTTCACAGCGGGTTCCTCTGCTGCACGTTCATCCGGCACTGGCTCTTCATCATCCTCAGCGGCCGGTTGGGGTTCTTCAACCTCCAGCATAAGCATTCGACCTGCTTCTTCAAAGGCCTTCTTCCCGTCTTCTCCCGTGCAGTAGCTATTCTTGACCGTAGAGTAACAGCATGCGTAGCCCCATTCGAAATTGTGCCACCAACTTCCCCAAACCGTAGTGTGATTGTTGGTGAGAATGTCCTCGGGGTATTTAGATTTGGCCGCCTTCTTGGGTGCGCCCTTGATTGCACCCGTCTCATCGTACTCCACGAATCGTTCGTTTTCCGTGACCATCGTGTCTCGTAGCGGAGTTGGTGCCAGATGTTCCGAACCACCGTACTTCTCCAGTAGCGCCTTCTTCTGTGCCTCCCGTTTTGCCGCACTCTCCTTCTCTTCCTTCTTTCGAAGGACCTCTCCGGACGTAGGGTTCGCCTGTAAATGAATTTTCTGGGAACCTCTTTCCTGGGCCTCCCAGGCGTACTTCTGCGCCTTCTCGAATTCGGCCGCATCACCTGACGCACGAACGAAGTTTTCCTCCGCGACAAGCGCCGCCGCTTGATCCTCCTGGGCACCCATGTCAACCATGCGTCGTGTCTTGGGGTCGTATTTGGCAGAGTCAAGGTCCAGGTTAAGAAGGTATTTCGCCGTATCCTCTCGAATGCGGAGGTTGCGCGTGGCCGTGCTCTGCTGTCTGCCCATGTCGGATTCCTCGGCATACCGAGCCTGATCGTTCGGGTACTCATCATCATCCGCGTCGCCGTCGGCGATCATCTTGTTACTCTCGCTCGTCGCCCGCTTGAGCTTTTCCAACTCTTCGTATTCCTCCACCACCTCACGGTATTCACTGGCGTCATAACCGTTCCACCGATCCCGCTTCGCATCCCATCCCAGATCGACAGACTGCACGATCTCGTCGGCCTGAATGTCCTTGCCGGTCCATTTGGCGCCCTGTTTCCGCGGTCGACTGAGGCACTCTTTGGTTTTGTGGGTCATCGCACCGCAGTTCTCACATGCGCCTTTGCGGTATTTGGTCGCTGCTGGGCCGGCACGCTTTCCGCGGTCGTACCATTTGGACTGATCTGACGAGGCTTGCTTCTGGAGACGCTGATGCTCTAGGTAGTCATTTGCTGAGGAATCATCGTCGATGTAGAACGGTTTCTTCGAGATGAAGGACGGGATATATTCGTTGCGCTCCTTCGACGCCACATCGGCAGGCTTTCGTGATGCCATGATGGAAGTCTCGGCGTTAGTAAGATTGAAAGATGAGGTGATGCAAGTCAAGTCAGTCGATGGAAGCAACCTCAGTCAACGGCCCGCGCTGTTGGGAAGTAGTGGAGGAGGGGTCGATTCGCGGAGCTGGACGTTGCAGTTCAAGGCGGATGGATCTGCGATTGGCCGATCCGTCACGTGATTAGGCGTTTGTCGTGCCGCTGAGGCGCGTAGCACTTTGTGCCTTCTACACGTCATTCCATACCTCACGATCAGTGAGACGGCGCGACATGAGATATCCAGTAGCGCAGCTAATATAGTGCTATGAGACTTACATCTTTGTCAGCGCCATGTCGATGACAGCCCGGGCTGTCTTGAACTCGCCCGATGGAGCCTTTCCAAGTGCGCCTGAATTGTGTGGACCATTACCAGGCGACCCCATCCGAGTTTGATCCTCCGCTACCGTACCGGGATGGCGCAGCTGGAAAATATGACAGGCCGAAAGTCCCTATCATTCGAATTTTTGGTGCAACAGAGACCGGCCAGAAAGTATGCGTGCATGTGCACGGCGCGTTTCCATACCTCTATGTGCAGTATGACGGGAGCTTAGATGTCGGAGATGGTATGTACTATCCGTCCCCGACTTGTCGCGTTTCTTCTATCTATGTCGCATTGTATACTGATATACACCAGTACGATCGGCCATACGGAACTTGCAGCTGTCGATTGACCATGCCCTGGCGGCGAGCTATCGCCGTAATCCGCATGACAAACGCGCCGTCTTCGTCGCGCACATTACCCTCGTAAAGGGGGTTCCCTTCTATGGATACCATGTGGGATACCGCTTTTTCTTCAAGATCTATCTTCTCAGCCCGTTATACACGACGCGACTGGCAGATCTGCTCATCCAGGGCGCGATATTGAAGCGTCCCTTGCAACCGTACGAAAGCCATTTACAGTATATCCCCCAGTGGATGTGCGATTACAGCTTGTACGGCTGCGCGTATATGAAATGCAACAAGGTCATGTTCCGGTCTCCCGTACCGGAGTATCTGGAGTTGACAAACCTGTCTCATCGCTGGCATGACAGATCTGTTCCACCCGATGGCATCTCAGACTCCTCTGTCCTCCCCAAGCAAAGTCACTGCTCTTTGGAAGTGGATGTTTGCGTCCAGGACATTCTTAATCGCTTGGATATCACTGCCAGGCCGATCCACCATGACTTTACCGAGTTTCTCAGACCGGCAGCTGTGAACGAACGACTGGTTCCCAGCATGGCCGGCCTCTGGCAGGATGAGACACGTCGGCGGAAGAAACGCCTTGGACTCAGCGATCCTGGCAGCAGTCCCTTTGGCCCCGAAGAGCTAATCTCATTCTCGACTGATCCAAGAAATCAAACAAAAGCTGGTTGGATTCACGAGGACGAATATTTACAGCTAGCGGGGCAAATTGCTGCAGAGGAGCGACGACAAACAGATAAGGAGGTCACTGTCGATAACTTTCTGCCTGAGAATCCAGTTGAGCAGCATATCAAGACCACGCTTGAGAGCATTGAGGATTTTTATCCTGATAGAAATGAGCTGTCGAGCTTGCAAGTTCAACAGGGACCAGCCGATGGTTTTGTAAGTGGAGAAGCTGAGGGAGAGAACTCCAACTGGCTCGTTGGGAGCGATAACGGTTCCGCCTATTCAGACAATGGTGAGGTTGATCTGTTTGCCGAAGACGAAAGCGAAGAAGAATATATGGACCCAATGGAAGAAGAAATGGAAGATGAGATGGTGCTCCTCGACCTACCGTTCCAGAAAGATGACTTTTTGATCGAATTCAATGGTCTCAATGAGTCTGTTCCGTCACCGAAACAATTGAACTATTTGAATTCAAGGGAGAACATCAACAAGGACATCCGGCAGGCAAAAAGGACTCTTCAGAGCCCTTCAAACGCCAGATCCATGTTACCAACAAAAAGGGCAAAGATTAGCTTCCCTCATGACCGGCGCCAATATGGTACCGATGAAGACATGAAGGATAATGATATTGGACAAATACTCAATGGTCAATATGTGGAACGTTCCTCGCAGGCGAGACTTCCACTATCGCAGTCAAACAGTCAACCTGGAGCTAGCCAGAGGCAGAACAGCAAACTCAACTTCCCCGTCGTCAAAAACCCGAACGATCCTTTGACCATGTTGCAGTATAGCCAGGACGGCGCTTTCAAGAAATCGCAGGAAGTAATTACCAAACCAGAGGAACAAGACTCGAGCTCTTCTAAACGCTTGAGTGAAAACATTAGCTCGTCTTTCCAGTCATCGTTCGAAACCAGTTTGAATGAAATAAATCCATTCCTACTGGAGTTGGGCCCGATGATCTACAAAGCCTTTGACATACCCTCGCATATTCGAGTGCTTTCTTGGCGGCCATCGTGTCCTGGACGGAACGAGATTACTTCCACACTTGGGGACTATGGCTATCCTTCTGTCATATACGAGAAGGCTCATTATAGCAACGAGGAGGATGTACCTGATCGACCGCGAGATTACGGAGGACGAGAATTTCGACTAGAAGGAAGTGGAATCCATTTCCTCCCAGAGTTTGATCCATCTGGAAGATTACCCGCCATGACTGGGGAGGCAGGCGCTGTATCAAGAGACAAGCAAGAACAAGAAGATGCCGACCAGCGCTTACGAGAACTCTGTACAAGCAGAGTCTGGGAATTCGCTCCAGTGCCCCCAAGTCGAGCCGAGGTGGTGGCTTGGTTCGAAAGGACACAGTCCAGCGAAAATACCCATGTCGCACGGTCTAACGAGAAACACCCACAGCCGGATATGAGACCGAACGTGCTCTCGCAGATTGAAGGTCCCACGCAGAAAAACCCGTATGGCTTCAAATATTCTCAAAAGACCAAGTCAACCAGTGTTGAACATCAAACTCAGTATATGAGTACCATGAGTCTTGAAGTTCATGTGAACACACGTGGAGCTTTATCACCAAATCCAGACGAAGATGAGATATCTTGCATATTTTGGTGCATACAATCAGGCGATGAAGATTTGGATACGAACAGTTATATTCCGGGTACTCACGTTGGAGTGATCTTCCAGGGTGATTGTAACAGGTCACAGGACAAAGTTTCCAAATCTATAAAAATCGATATGGACCATGAGGCTACAGAGCTTGAGATGATTAATCGACTCATTGATATCGTCCGGTTCCACGATCCCGACATCATCACTGGGTATGAGGTCCATAACGGCTCTTGGGGATATGTGATCGAACGGGCCCGGAAGAAGTATGAGTTTGACCTGTGCGATGAGCTTGCGCGAGTGAAGTCCCAAGCACATGGTAGATTCGGCAAAGACGCTGATCGATGGGGTTTCACCCATACATCGTCCGTTCGAGTGACAGGTCGACACATGATCAACATCTGGCGAGCCATGCAAAGCGAGTTGAACTTGCTGCAGTATACCATGGAGAACGTTGCCTTCCACCTGCTCCATCGCCGGATTCCCCATTACTCTTTCCGTGATCTCACACAATGGTATCGGAGCGGCCGGCCCCGGGACATCATCAAAGTCATTGGCTATTTTGTTTCGCGCGTCCAAATCGACCTCGAGATCCTGGAGTCTAACGAACTTATCCCCAGAACCAGTGAGCAGGCACGGCTACTCGGAGTCGACTTTTACTCAGTCTTCGCGCGAGGGTCCCAGTTCAAAGTCGAATCACTCATGTTTCGCATCGCTAAACCGGAGAACTTCCTACTCGTTTCCCCAAGCAAGAAACAAGTCGGACAACAGAACGCCCTTGAATGCCTTCCACTTGTCATGGAACCTCAAAGTGACTTCTACACCAGTCCCCTCCTTGTTCTTGATTTCCAGTCCCTCTATCCCAGTATCATGATCGCATACAACTACTGCTACTCGACGTTCCTCGGGCGAGCGCGCCAATGGCGTGGTCGCGACAAGATGGGATTCACGGACTACAAACGCCAACCGGGGCTGCTAGACCTCCTCAAAGACAAAATCAACGTGGCCCCAAACGGGATGATCTACGCAAAGCCCGAAGTGCGCAAGTCTCTTCTCGCAAAAATGCTGTCAGAGATTCTTGAGACCCGAGTGATGGTGAAAAGCGGTATGAAAGTTGACAAAGACGACAAAATGCTTCAGCGCCTGCTCAACAATCGACAGCTCGCCCTCAAGCTCATCGCCAATGTTACTTACGGCTACACTTCCGCTTCGTTCTCTGGACGCATGCCCTGCGCCGAGATCGCCGACAGCATCGTTCAGTCCGGCCGCGAGACTCTCGAAAAGGCCATCGCACTAATTCATTCCGTTGAGAGATGGGGTGCAGAGGTAGTCTACGGCGATACTGATAGTCTCTTTGTCTACTTGAAGGGTCGTACCCGTGCCGAAGCCTTCGACATCGGCGATGAGATCGCCAAAGCCGTGACAGAAATTAACCCGCATCCAATCAAGCTCAAGTTCGAGAAAGTCTACCATCCGTGCGTCCTCCTCGCGAAGAAGCGCTACGTCGGCTTTAAGTACGAGCACCGCACACAAACCGAACCAAATTTCGACGCAAAGGGCATCGAGACGGTCCGCCGCGATGGCACCCCCGCCGAACAAAAGATCGAAGAAAAGGCCTTGAAGCTGCTTTTCCGCACCGCAGACCTCTCCCAAGTAAAAAAGTACTTCCAGTCGCAATGCACCAAGATCCTCCAAGGCTCCGTCTCAATCCAAGATTTCTGCTTTGCCCGCGAAGTCCGTCTCGGCACATACAGCGATCGCGGCCTGCCCCCAGCCGGAGCCCTCATCAGCACCAAAAAGATGCTGGACGACCCTCGAGCCGAACCCCAGTACGGCGAACGTGTCCCCTACGTAGTCATCACCGGCGCCCCGGGCTCCCGTCTCATCGACCGCTGCGTGGCCCCAACCACCCTCCTCCACGATGCCCAGCTCGACCTCGACGCTGAATACTACATCACCAAGAACCTTATCCCGCCGCTTGAGCGCATCTTTAATCTCGTCGGCGCGAATGTCCGCCAATGGTACGACGAAATGCCGAAGATCCAACGCATCCGCCGCGTAGACGGTATCGCCTCTTCAACCACTGGGAAAGATACCCGGAAGACGCTCGAATCTTACATGAAAGCGTCTACCTGTATCGTCTGCAGGACTAAACTAACCGATACGGATTCTCCTGTCTGTGCGACGTGCATGCAGCAGTCGCATGTGGCCTTGTTGGATTTGATGACTCGACAGCGTCAGGCTGAGAAGCGGGTTACGGAGTTAGACCGGGTGTGCCGGTCTTGTATGGGGGTTGCGTTTGGGGATGAGGTCAAGTGCGATAGTTTGGATTGTCCGGTTTTTTATTCGAGGACGAGACATGCGGCCAATTGGAGACATACGAAGGCTGTTTTGGATCCTGTTATCAAGCTGTTGCAGTATAAGAGTGAGAGTGAGTTGGAATGGTAGGGTAGAGTGTCGCATTGGTGCTGGTCGTTTTGGATTTCATGATGAAGTTATGATTGGAGTCTAGGCTTGGAAAATGGTCTTTGGAGTATTATTGGTATTGATTCGATGATTATTGATTGAACTGGAAACAAGCGCCAGAGGAAGAAAACTGCATCTTCTCTGTTCATAGACTAACGCTCAAAAAAGATGGATAACATGTCGGATATGCAGCGAAACCTCCATCTCATTCCATTTCAAGCAAATCGTAGAGTCTATCAAGAGCACTGGGCTCTTCGTCTTCTTCTATAGGTGCAGGAACCTCTTGGGTTTCGATTTTTTCTCTCACCAGGTCACACTGCTGTTCGGGCTCATCAAGATCTAGCAGGCTCATGCGATCACTGACGGAAGAAGACGCAGGATTCTCCTCACCAGGCATTGTAGATGAAATGGAAATACTGGAGAGACCAAAATCGAGGATCTCTTCAAGTGACTCAATCGTATCTTTATGGTCTTTATGATCAGTGTCCAATAATGTCTGATCGACAGACCTCACGGAAGAAGGCTTCTCATCACCCTCAAAGAATCCAAATGGATCATCTTCGCTGACCACTTCCGCATCTCGCTTAGGAGCAAGAACAGGAGTCACTTCCGGAACATCAAAGTACGAAACGGCAATCTTCCCCAGAACCTGTGGGAACAGCCACGGGAAGCTGATAAGCGGGAGTTGGTCCAGTTTCGGAGTAGAAAGGGTTAACTTGCTCCAGGGGAAGTCGCGTCGATATTTCTCCAGCGCGTCGTTCATTTCCTCATGCGTGATCCGGTACATGGCGAGCGCGAGGGGCGCCACGTGGGTGAAATCACGCCCGCCAACTTTTGCGTAGCATTCCTTCTTGAAGCCCTCGCGGAGGGAGGAAGATAGCATGCCGATGTCTTCGTGAAATTTGTAATCTTTGCTCATGTTGGAGTGGGCGATGACGAAGGTTGACCAGACTTCGAATTCGGTTTGGATTTCGTGCTGGGCCATGATGCGGCGGATTGCGGTGTCGTATTCTTTCTTCATGTCTTTGGCGAATTGGTAGAGGGAGGAGTCGACGGAAGTCTTGCTTTTGAGAATTCGCTCGTCGAATGCCATTCCAAGATTGGGTGAGAAGTCTACCTTTTCGACGGCGTTGTACAGTTGACCTAGGATCTTCTTGGATCTGTATTCCCTGTCCTTGTTCTTTTTCTCCATAAAGTGTGGCCAGAGACGTGGCTGTAGGTTCCGGGTCATGATTGCTGGTGTGCCGTTCTTGTTATAGTCGACTGCATCGGAATGTAGCTGGGCGAGGCGGATGCATTTCTCTTCATCGACGCCGTTGTCTAGCCAATCTGCCCATGCGAGATGGGCGTGCGCAATCTGTGGAAGACAGTCGTTTTTCATGTACATGACGAAAAATGAAGTGATATCGTCAACTTCGACTTCTTTGTCGAGATCTCGGGCTTTGTTGCTTTTGTATTTCATCGGGGCTCTGAACCAGTCATTTGGGATGAGATCCTGGTCCCAGATGACAATATAGTCGTCGCCATCTAGATCACCACCGGAGCACATGCTTGCAAGATCTCGATCCCCAGTTTGGGGTAGGATTACGACATCTTCGAGGTGTCGAAGCTCTGGGATGTCAACTGCACGAACGACACGGATGTCGCCGGAGTGAAGCGATGGGTTGCGAGCGAGGATGCATAGGCCTTGGATGACTTCGTACTTCCCGCCGTTCTCGGAATTGGGCACCTGGATGAAGATTTCCGGCAGAGCGGACAGTTTCTGCTCCTGGGACGCGTTTTTGCTTGGGATTTTCTCATTGAAGTAGCCCTGGAGGATGCCGGTTTCGTCCACGCAGCCAAGAACACATGCCCCCCTGTCGATGGCAATCTTGGCCTTGTCTTTCAGATATTTCATTTGCCAAGCTCTCCAAAGCGACAAAACAGATGTCACAAAGGGCTCTTTTGTTTCTCTGAATCCGTCGAGTACCATCTGGCTGACTGTGAGGGACATCTGATTAGGGTCAACGTATTTGCGGAGCAGAGAGATAGCTCTGGCATCGCTGATCAAGATTTCATCGAGTGCATGCTTCACCGTTTCTAATTTCTGCATGAACACATTGTCTTCTATCCCAAGGGTAGATAGCACGATTATCAACTGCCGATTCAAGCTCGCAACGGTGAATTGAGACCAGCGGATGACTTCCAGGCCGTTGTGGATAGCCATGAACTTGTTCTGACTCTTTCGTATGTGAACTTGACGGCGCTGAGCCAGAGGAGAAACAGTCAATATACCCTTGCAGCCTCCAAGACGAAATTGAAAAGCCGATGGAGGGCTTCCGGCAGGAGTTTTAATCTTCAACTCCGACATGATCATCTGAGCCAGAAACTTCGAGATCCTGCCCACGCCGTCCGAAAAAGTGTAGTCATTGCGGACGATGTCCTCAATCTCGACAACATCGACCGAGCAACTGACAATCGCTCGCGTAGTTGAAAAACACTGTCCCAATCTTGCTGCGTGCTTGGCGACATTGCGGATGTCATTGAAATGTCCCATCCATGCCCGAATATTAGCAGCAGTGAGGTTAGGCAGCGGGGCAAAAAAGTATGCACCATGCTCACGGAACTGAGAATTGCCAAATGCGAGGAACTCATACCGCCGGTCACCGATGACGATCCCATTTGCCAAGGTTCTCTTGATCCGAGTGAATACTTCGTCCATGGAATTGTCGGCAGTGGAGTGGATACGACCCTGTAGTTTCTCGTCTGTAAAGCGTACCCGAAGGAAACGGTCAGCATACTCGATGTAGTGTCGAATGATGCGGTTCGACATGTCCATGCTTGGGGTTTCATAGTACACGGTGCTCGGTGTGATTCGGGCACTGCGCATATAGCAGCAGTAAGAAGGGATCTTGGTGGCAATCGCGCCTCTGAAGAATTTTAGACTGAAAATCTCCATCGGGTTGTAGTAGACTTTCTTTTGGATCGCTACATGTTCCAACAGGTTTCTGGCTTGTTCCTCACCAAGATCTGCCAACCTGGCAGCGAACTCGCGCTCCACAAAAAATTCCGGAAGATATCCATTAGAGATACAGACTTCCAGTTGGTAACGGACTGAGAAGGGAAGGTCGATATAGTTCGAGTCTATCAGGTCTTCCAATGCTGTAGAGGGCTTTTTGGATAAACGTGGACCTTGGTCGATCCACTGCCAAATCTGCGGAGGTTTCTCATTGGCAGCTTCCCACTGGCTCAGCTGATCTGTATTCTCGATGTTGATATTGTAGTCATTTAATATATTGCAGAGCAAGGTGAAATTGCCCCTCTTGTCCACGTCCCCTGGGTATGTTATCTTGAGAGCGTTCCAGCGGCCTGAGAAGCAAAGCAAGATAGTCAGCTGCGTTCTAAATGTAAATATTGACTAATTTCAAGGATAAAGTACCTATATCGATAACAGGATTTACTTTCCGCAAACTTATCGGGAGAGACTTCAGCTGATGAGGATTGTGAAGGATGTAAGTCTGACGATACCAAGTGTCGTTGTCTCTCCAGAAAGTGGGGTCGAGAAATGTATCTTTGAGGTCATCCAGACGACGCTGATAAATGGCAGGCGATTCCAAGATGATAAAGTGTGATCTCCGGCCGGATGTCGAGTCCTGGGTTTGGAAGATCCGGCTGAGCTGCCTTAGGGGAATCTTAATCCGATAATTCTTCAAGACCAATTCAGACCCAAGGTTCTTGGTTGGATAGTGGATCTTATGTTCGAAATAGATCCACATCGCCTTGCTTCGCAAGTCGATGATCAAGGGAGTGGGTTTGTTGGAAGTGACAGTGCGCATTGGTAGCATTGTTGTCTCGTTGAGCATGACGCCAATGTCCATATTAAACACAGGGATTCTCTTTAGACGAATTATGAGCTTTGGCCTCACACCTTACAATCATGACTTACTAATTCTGAGGGATACTTGACATCAGGCCGGGTTGGGCTGTCGACTTGAGTATTCGTTCGAAAATTATCCAACGATATCCCAATGATAGACTTCCTCCCACCAGGCAGTGTAATGGTATACGTCGTTTGAATCCAAAAGTCGGTCTCGGGTGGGGGCCTAAGAAGTTAGTTTCAGGGAAGAATTCAAGTGAGAAAAGAAAAGCATTGACTTACTTGAACCGGATCTTCCCCCCAGATTGTTGGTTCCCATGAGCATCCTCGTAGATATCGATGGAAAAGATGTTCCCGTGCTTCTTGAAAGCTTCCCAGAGGATCAGGGTGTTAGCCTCCTTGGGAAGCTTGCTGAGGTTAATCGCCAGCGAATCCCATGATTTCCACGGGGCTATAAGTTGAGAGGGCTGTTGTTGGAAAGACATTGGAGAGTTGCGAGCTGGTGGAGGGACGTAACGACCACCGCGAGTGACAGACATCTTGGGCGGCATGGTGGGAGCGTGACGAGGTAGAAATAATGGAACCGAAGAAGACGATGAGGAGGGAAGTGAGAGACTAGATGAGGATGAAGCGGGGGGAGGAGACGGAGAAGAAGAAGTGTCGGTAGTGAGCGGCGGAGGCAGGAAAGTACCTTGACGACGTCGACGAGGGCGAGGCGAAGAAGTGAAGTGAGGTTGATCCCTGGTGGCTTCTGGGTGTTGCTCCCGATTGAAAGTGTCTGCTACAGGGGACGATCTTGACGGCCTCATTTGACTCTCACTGGCCATGTCGGTGAAATGCGAACCTATTTCCTTTCTCAACACTTCTCGATCGATGTTAACTCTTCTTCCTCGCCTCCTTGGTCTTGTCAGAGCTTCTGTGTGCATTCTCTCCCTGTCATGTATTGATATGATTCTTTTCATGCCGATATTTTGTAAGTGATCGAGGAAGTGTTGGAAATTAATCAGATAGATTCAATGTCATAGGCGTCAGGTAAGTATTTCCAAAGTGATAAGCTGGTCGATAAAGGACAAAATGTAGTCATTTATTTATGCAAAAAGAAAAGAGAGAAAAGAAAAAAGAAAAGAAAAGGAAAGCCGTTCAGCCTGACCTCAATTCCGATGGGTCCTGCAGGTACCCAGAGCAGACGGGTATTCTCAATATTTACATTGGAAAAGCCGTAGATATAGCACTGACGTTATGTACAGGTCGTAGGAATCATCAAGTAAACAAAAACCGGGTAAGCACCCGCGAAAAGGGCGTGATGCTGAATAGACAAGCAGGCTTCAGGATCATAACCCGAGAAGTGAGATGGATTAGCGCCCTATCTTAACAAAGATGGACGCTGCCTGAGCTCTCATCTTGATCTTGCGAAGCTCTTCTTATTAAATCCGCTTCAGTATATAAGCTCCACCAAGTCGACAGAATCATGAGGTATCGACTGATTGTCCTGCTGGCTGGAGTCAGACTTTCCACTTCCCTGCGTGCTCATCTGATTATTTTGGTCAGTTTCCCCAAGAACTGTGCGTTCTCGCCGTTGCACCCCACTACTTCTGCAAACGGATTCTTTCCTTCTCCTTTCTGGAACCTGAGATCCTTGCGATGTCTCGGCCAAGGGAAATGCGCTGTCTCTAGATCTTTTGGGGCTGCGTTGCCCAGAGAAAGAGACTTGAGAAGGAAACGACATGTCCAATAGGTCTTCATCGTCTTGAGCATGTGGGAACTCTTTTGACTGCGTTTGCCTTTGTAGGGAAGGGGATTGCGGTTGTCCAGATCGCGGCTGTTTGTTTGGGGGTGCCGAATTAGCGGGCTTGGCTTGGAAGCCCATCACGTCCATCAGTCGTCCGATATGCTGCTGGGCCTCTGAGAATTCTCGCGCTTTTGCTGCTCGCTCATCACGTAGATGTTGTACCTAATCACGATTAACCTGATGTATTCGGCTTTTAATCGGTCTATGCTTACCTTCTTTTCGAGATATTGGATCCTCCTGTCTTTCGTGTGGAGATCCTTGCTGGCGGAAGCGGCGGCCGTTTGCATGGAATACTGGAGTGATGAGATCTCCCTCTGTCTCTGGGCACACTGCATATCTTCGGGTTAGAACAATCACTTCGCGAGCCAGTCAAACGAGGTATCATTTACCTCAGTCCTTGCCTCAGCAACAAGAAGGTCAAACTGCTTTCTGGTGTTTTCTAATTCGATTTTGAAGTCTTCGTCGGCCTTTTGGAGAGCCGATTGAAGGCTGTCCGATCCGGCCATCTCTTCATTCAACTACACGAACCGTCAGCCCTATTCTTGTCGCAAGTCGCAATCATAGCGTAAATTCTTACCTTATGTTGCAGAGCTTCAGCGTGAGCTTCCGCCTCCTCCTTTGCCGTGAGCAACCGCTGGATTTCGTTGTCCTTTGCCGTCGACACCCCGAGTAGTTCCTCGGAGTGTTTCTGAGCTATCGAGAGCTCCTGCGTTAAACGACAGTTCTTCTCAAGAAGCGAGTCCTTTTCCTCAATCAAAGCATCCCGTGCCTGTTGTAGCTCATGATTGACGCCTTCCTTCTGCCGATCTTCTTCCCGCAGTTTCTCAACTGTGGTATCAAAGGTGCGCTGTAGCTCAGCGTTCGCATATTCCCTCACTCGAAGCTCCTCCTGTAAGCCTTCCAACCGATCTTCCTTCTCAGCAATGGAGGCGATGTAGTCTAGCTCCCGGCTTCTTGACCTCTCGCGCTCACTATTTGCAGATTCCTGAGAGTCGCGACGATGTTCTTCCAGCTCTTTTCGGACGGCATCAAGCTGACCCGATAGTTCTTGCACCTGTTCAGACGCGCTTTCCGCATGGCATTCCAAATTGGCCATTTCTTGCCGAAGCTCAGAAATCGTTTCTGTCGCTTGCTGCACTTGTAGTTCCAAATCACGGTTCAAGCGATTCGCGGTCTCGACGTCTTGTACCGCTTGGTTTCGCTCTTCCTCTACAGCGCGAAGCGGGGCTTCAACATCCCCGCAGCGCTTTTCCAGATCATGGCAGATCTCTTCGACTTTTCGGATCATGTTTTTGTGAGACACCTGGGCATTGAGGGATAGCGCTTCCGATAGACCTGATCGCCAGTCACTTCGCAGACTGGGGGACGCTTCCAGGGGTCGTAGTGATGGTATTGACTTGCGAAGTTCCAGTGGCTGAATCTCAGAGAAGGAACATTTGGCATCCGATATTAAGTTTCTTGTTTTGGTCATAAAACTGTCGAGGAGACTGATCTCCAATACGGATGATACATCCTGGCTGGTTCGATGCATATATGACGCCCGCGCAAAGAATGAGAAGAAGTCACAGAGCACTTCGTTCTCTGTATTGGTGTGGGAGGCGTAGCATGTACTCTGCCCGTGGCATTGCGAATTGCAGGGACTCCTTGGGAAGTTTTCCATTAGGTCCCTCATGGCTCCAGCGCATTGATTGTGAGCAGGCTCGGCCACTATTTTTTGGAAAAGATTGGGATCGAGACTTTTCAAACCAGCAATTATTGCCTGAGCGACTTTGACTGTTGCCGTGCTTAGATAACCGTTAGAGTGGCCTGTTTTCAAGGCCGAAAGTACAAAGTTCAGAAAGCTGCAAGTCGCAGAATGCCCCAAAGAAATCTGATGACAGAGTTAGCAATAGCTATAGAAAAATTGGCAATACTCACGGCAGTAGTTCCGGTCACTCGCGCGATCAAATCTGCCGACAGGGCATCCAGCACTTTCCTACTATCCTTCGAGACAAGCAACTGCAGGGCTGTCCCCGATATTCCAGGCGATATGGAGCTGGGTGGGAGCAGGACCAGGAGGAAAGACACCCCCTGTGATGGTCAGTATACAAGTATCCTCACTATTGCCTCAATATAACCTACCAGCATCTGGACCTCCAGGTCGATACTACTTCTGGTGACTTTCTCACACAGCTTCGCGATCTTTGACGCATTGGCCCCAATCCAAGCTTCTCTTTGTTCCTGCTCCACGCTATCGCAGATTTTGATAGCCAGGCGGACACTTTCTGCTGCCTGATCCGTAGTCAGATTGCTGCAGCTTGCAGAACACGCAAGAATGACTCGCAGAACAACAAGATCGAGAGTCTTCATTCCTCGTTTCGGCCCGAAAAAGTGATTGATATTTTGCATCCAGAGCGGAGTTTGTGGCGTTTGATACTGGCTTTTTCTCCAAGAGGAGGCTATTTGTGCGAAGATAGACAGACATAGTAGATTTCCCATGTGATTGTCGAGATTTCGCAGTGTCTTCATTAGCTCAAGTTGGAGACTAGACATAGTCTCCTGAGGAATTTCGAATAATACTTGAGGGGACATTTGAAGACCACTGATTAGTTGGTGGATGGGTTGGATTGTCTCCGCGCAGGGATTGTTTCCCATGATACAGATCAGTCTCGTGAAGAACGGCGCCAAACGAACAGGTGCCACGAAACCGGATGGAAGGGGTGATGAAAGAATTGCAATGCATGCTGATATATACTACTCTCATCAACCACATCATTAGCTATCCCAGTAATAAAACAGCCCGTTCATCGACAATTGGGGGTGTGAGCTGGCACTAACCTCAGGTTTACCTTCCTCGACAGATATTTGGAGGAATTGATCAAGCACATAAGGATAGCGTTGCAGTAGCGCATCCCGAGCAGCATTCACTCGCACTGTACTGTCTGAGAACATGTGCCAGTATGTACAAGCACCATCAACTTACCGAATATTTGAAGAAGGCCCAGCGCCAGACCAGAACGTGACAGACCATCCACGAGAATATCCACCAACGGTCCGATCTGACACGGCTTATGAGAGGCCCATGATTGAATCTGAGATACCGAGAAGCCTTGCACTAATACATGAAGATCCTGTTTCCACCATTAACTACAGCACTGTGAAGGGGCGATGGGGTGGCGGGGCCAGTGTTTACCTGGAGGGAGGGCGCATATGGAGCGGTGACAATGCGCTCCACCTCGTCTCCTAGGGCATTAATTTGGTCTTGCATATTGCAATTTCTGACCTCATACATCAATCAATAATTCGAGAGAAGGATCATGAGGTCATCGGTCGGGATTGAAGCTGATTGAGAGCAAGTCTAACGGCGAGGAGGAAGATGAGGTCGTCGCTGGGCCCGGCCCGTTGCCCCATCAACAATCTGACCCGAACAACGCTGCCAATTTTCAACATGCTCCCCTTCCCTATACCTACAACACTAGATATTAAAACCGACGTGGATGTGGCAAATTAAATTCCAGGACAGTATGTCGTGTCTCTGTCGCCAGTCGTCCCGGATTGAAATAAGTGTAGCTATTTTCACCACCACGGCCACCGACATCAAGCATACCGATGACCCCGAACTGGACCGATATAATCATCATCCGCTGGCAATTCTACCGCAGGCTTGAACGCCTCTATCGGACCGGCATACAACTCATTTCCCACCTCCTCCGCCTGAAATATAGTCAGGCCCATATTGCGTCTGATTGCGCCGGTCGGGCCCTCAGTACGCCCTTCCGACGCCGACGCCTTACACCGGCGATAGAAGACAAAGGCGGAGTAATCCTCACTCTTGCTGCTCGTTCACAAATTGTCATCCCCAAACTAGGATCTGCTACCGAAGAATGTGAGCGACACACGATGAATTCTAACAGTCAGTCCGATGGTCTACTAAAATGGTCTTCCAACCTCTACCAAGATGTGTATACATGAAAGCCCCTAACGCTCTACCAATAATGTACACCCTCCATCTAGAACGTACTTAAGCCTTGACCTGCTTCCGTTCCAGGGCCTTCTCCAGAGCCTCCACTCTCTCGTCAATCTTCTTAAAGGACCAGTTCTGGAAAGCAGGGGGGTAGACGAACGGCCGCAAATCGAATCTATGATCGTCGGGACTATAGCTTTCCGCATGATAAGCCGGAGTGGCTACCGTCTGCTTGTGCCGGTTGATATAGTGATAATGGTGGAAGCGCTTCACCTTGTCAGCAACTTCGCGGGCCGTCAATTTGCCGTCACCGCCCCACTCATTAAGGAGTCTCAAGAACATTCGGTACGGTCCGAGTTTGTGTTGCTTGCGTAGGGTCTGAGTTTGTAAGTTGGGCTGGACTGATTCAAGGCGGAGACGTGGAGTGACTTACGCCAAAGCGGGATAATTCCGCATACGTCATTCCCATATCGACTAGATGTCTGGTGAGTATGCATTTGTACATGGACATGATGATTCACCTACCCTCGTCGCTTTGAACATAGTCCTCAGTAATGGGCTCAAGCTCGGCCGTGGCTGTCTAGTCAGTATGATAACGTAAAATAGGATGTAGGTGAACATACGAATGGCATGGATGAACTCTTCCAGAATGGGCATGTCAAAGTTCTTGCCAGCCCAGGCGATGAAAAGTTTACTTCAACGCTGCGTGTCAGTGCATGCATTTAGATCACGATTTGGAGGTAACTTTGCTTACAGGTCAGTTTTACTGATGGATCCGATCGGATTGATATCAGCAGAACTACAGTCATATTTGGTGAGGTCTGCAGATTATTGTTAGTTTGGGTGATGGTGACATGCAAGATTGCAAGGACCTCTTACATCCTCGAAGACATTCGTCGACATTGCTAGATCCAAGGACAAGAAGACTGCCTCCTCCAGGGCGTTGCCGGACTGTGGGCAGCATCTGCGCATAGTAGTAGGAAATGACCATACGGCTGCGGGCTTGGATATTTTGCAGAGCCACTGAACAAGTTAGTGAGGAGCCAATAGGTAGAAGCAAAAAGAATCACAAACAGTTCTCAGTGGCAGATCCTCCATGGACCTTGAACTTGGGCTCGAAACCTGTGCCCTGCGTGAGCAAATTCTTGGTCGCATGGAAAGTATCATCAATGTTCAAATCCGAGTGATAGCTGCCAATACGTTCTGCAAGATCTTGTGCACGTTGTCGGGTCTCCTTGCTGCTTTGATTGGCCATACCGAGATAGACAGTATAGAAGATCTGATTGCAGAATTCCTCTGGTGTTTCCGGCAGCTTGTCGGAGAATGCAGCAATTCTTTTCACATCGGCAATGACTTCCTTGTTACCCTTCTTGATGGCCTGGACTACGAGTCGGCACATACTATACACGATGGTGGCAGTCGCACACGAGTCGATACCTCCTGAGAGAGGCACCAAGAAGCCCGCGGCTTTGCTTCGTCGCACTTCACTCGGTAATTAGCAACGGCTCAAAAAAATTGGCGAGATATATCAGACTTACGGTAATCCCATAGCCAACAGGCCGGACCGAGAGCCTGTAGAACAGCATTATTAATGGCAGTTCCTCCTATTGAGGGCGTTGGCTGTACTTACGATTTCTTCCTCGGGAAGGTGATATCTCGCCGGATTGGCGGGGGTCGGTACTCTCGGTACGCCGATGTCCTCGAGGCCGAGAGTGAAATCGACTTCAATTCTCTCATAGGCTGGCGCTTGCATGGCTTGGAAACCACGAGATGGCGCGAAGCGGTAGGCACGTACTTCTTCAAGATCGACCGTTGCAGTCAGCACTTCGACGTCATCCAAGCTGAATTGCGAGCCTTGAGCAACAATTTCGCCATTGACCATGATCATGGAGCAGCCATCATAGAGTAGACGGTCACCATCACATCCTGATAAATGTGAGCATAGCAGCTGATGGAGCGAATCTGAGGAATAAGTTACCTGACTGATTGGCGTAGAGATAGATACCGCCATTCTTGCGAGTAGCTTCTTGAATCAGAGCAATGCGTTCATTGAGCTTACGCAAGCTGTGGTGCGACCCTGAGCTGTTCGTGAAAATCTCGACGCCATTGAGAGCCCTAGACAATATCCGTGAGCTAGGCGTGCCTATTCCCTTTTTGGTAAAACATACATGTTGATGTGGGGTGCCTGAGGAGTGAAGAGCTCTTCACAGGTCTCTGCTGCAAGGGTGGTATCATTGAGTGACAAGATAACATCACCAATGGGGACCTGGCGTGTTCCCTGGTGCTGCTGAATCCGAGGGGGGAGGTTATACTGCTCCACATGCCTGGGTCTGTTCCATGGGGTGAAGAATCGGTTTTCTCTGAAGTTTCTGCACCAAAGTCAGCACTCTCCCATGAGAGGAGGTTCATAGTCCGCACTGGGCAAGTCATGGGTCAAAGTCAGTCGACATACCCATCGTTGGCTAGGTAGATCTTCGGACGGAGACACAGAAGTTTGCCATCAAGAATGATCGCACGACTGTTGAAGCGGCAGCTTCGGTGCATAATCGGCAGGCCCACATCAATGAGAATACCGTGGAGTGAGGGGTCTGTCAGAATGCTTAAGAGCATGTCCATGGAATGATCATAAATGTCGGATTCCAGGAAGTGGTCCAGGCTACGTATGATCAGCATCTGCTCAGATTGCATGGTGGAAGGGCATGTATGACCCATGTAGAAGCAAATGCTTGGGACTCCACACTCACCATCCATATCCACAGATTTCCAGCTCTGGGCCTGTTCGCAGAGTAGCTCCAGCCTCTTTGGCCTTTAGGATACTGGTCTTGATGCGGGCAAGATTGCCCTCCCAATCCAGGGCCCATTGATTGAGAGAGCATGTTGCAAGAGTAATAAGTGCTGCCATCTTCCAGTGAGGCAAACAAGAGCAAATTGAATATCGTGGACCTAGCAGTCTTCGCCAGAAGAAAACATGGACGTGCGATAGCGGAGAGCGGCGGGGCTAAGCGTAGCTTACAGTTGCGGCGACATCATCAGGGAATGACATAATCAGCCCACCTAGTTACCACTTCTGCTCATGCTCATCCCTTACTATGAAATATGGGGACAACTCTACCTGAAGTGGTCAATACGTTTAGTGTGTATAATGATTCGCATCAACCCTAAAGATGTGCGATATATACAGTGTTGCTCTACACAATCACACGGTCTCGTCCCCTGCTGATACCGGTCTGTTGAGAACAAGCAGCCAAGGATTCCAGGTCAACCCCCACATGTTCAAATGCCCTGAAAGCTTCTTTATCATTACGAGGAAAGGATAATTTTGAATGCATAATATGAAGAGAAGATGTAGTTGTACTACTCTGTACTCCGTAGTAGATTGATGCGTTTCCACCAAAAAGACTACCTATACTCCACCGGGAGCAGTCCGACGCAACATCACCAAAGTTGACTTATGCAACTAATCCAGACTGCAAAATAACTCGTGCGATCATCCGAGTTTCACTCTAGCTCTTACCTAGACTTTGTAATAGTACAACCCGTGTACCTACATCCATAGTACGTACTTCCAGTCCTTTAGTGGATGCCTGTCCTTCGAATCAAGCACCGCGATATGCACGATTTCAATCCCAAGCGTGGACCCGGACTGACCAGAGCCCACCGACTCCGATGGGTCGAACAGAGATCGACAGAACGAGACTTCCCAACCTCCCCCCTAACCAAGTGGATTTGCACGAAATCCACGTTGGTCAAACCCTATGGAAGTCCGGTGGAAGATGGAGGCTTTTGGTTGTGGGGGGATGTGACAGGTGGGCGCTGTCGGGGGTCTCGAGTGAAAATTGTTCGTTCCCTCGTGCAGTGGGCTGTGGGTTGACCAGGGGCTTTGCTCACCGGCTGGGACTTCCAGAGGGGCATGGGGGGCTGATGGATCTGATTTGTCCCAGACCGATGTCAGGTCACATCACCTGGGTTTATCCTGTGTCGGGGTTTGCCTGCGGGACGGACAGGGTGTCCATACTCATAGGGATTGAGTCTGGTTGGTGGTGTCAGGTACCGTTTCATACTTGCATTAGTGTCCCTAACGGAGTACGGAGTAGAAAGCTGAAATTCATGTTGGGTAGGTACCCTGAGGGACCTAGGGATGGTCTGGAGGAAAGGACGGGATCGTCAGATACAGCCCGTGCCGCAGTGCAGGCTATCCGGATGAAAAGAGGGGAAGAGACTAGCCGCGACGGATGAGCGGAATAAATAAGCAACACTAAGAGACGCTAGAATCACGTCGCCAGGGTAAATGCGTGTCCCTGATCCATCGTTCCAGCTAAAACGGACGGTCTGACAGGGGGATATGGGCTCCCTCGTCTTTGGTTGAGGGGTGAGAGGTTGAATTTGTGAGTGTGGGTAGAATGGCGGATAGAATCCGAACACCCACCGCCCTCTCGTGGATGGGATCGTGGGGGATGATTTGACGGGGTGTCAGAGGTCGCCGCAAAAAACTTTCAGAGTAAAAAAAAAAAAAAATAAATAAATAAATGAACAAAAAAAAGCCTCGGAAGGAGCCGCGCAAAGGATGGTCGGAGTGAAGGGGGGTCCCGCCGGCTGATTGCGACCTTGCAGTGCTACGGCCCGATGTGGCAGTGGTAGTCGGAGGTAGTGTCATTATTGCTTTGTACCTCGAGGGACATGAGGGAGGCTTTCTCGCTGGGATTTGAACTGAGAGGGACGGTGAACATCGAGGTACTCCGGAAGGGAGTACGGAGTACTGTGTATGGCGGCGGGGCTGACTCCGTACAGAGAAGCCGCTCGCTTGACAAGGGCCAATGGTGGGACATGTTTTGTTGAGGCTAGGGATGGCGAGTCCTGCAGCTGTTCGCATGAGGCTGTCCTGTCCGAGGGTGTATGAGGAGAGACGGGGTCCTGCTCCTACCGACCTGCTCGGACCAGCGGTTCGGATAGCATCAGCACCGACGACTACCTAGGTCGTAGGACGAAGGGGAGTCGGGACGTGGAATGTGTCTTCTGGAAACCAGCTGGACCGGCGATGCCCGCAATTCAAGAGCAGGCGAGCGATACCTTAACCTCGGTGGATGGATTGAGAATGACCGAACTTCCGTGTGGCCGTCGGGGGTAGGTGCCTGGGTGCCTGGACCTCCAGGCCAACACGAACCGAGTTGACGGTTGTTCCGCTGGTTTGGTATCATCAGAGAAGTACACAGTTCTACAAGGAGAGCACAGACAACAATCCCCTCTACCCACTATCTACCCTTTGCCGTCGGAGCGGTGATAGCTCGGGCACTACTCCGTACTACGAGTGTGTTCCCAACTCCCACATTTCGCCCATTTCTCCCCACACTCCCTCCCAACGTGGGGAGATTCTTGGCGGGCTTATGGGCGACTTGGCTTTTCTTCGCTAGATCCTGAGGGGGAAGCTTGGGGATGGGGCTGAAACGCCACCAGCAGGAGTCCTCGATACTGGACGAGACGTCTGTCTCCGGACCGATTTAACTCGCTGTTCTGAGATGTGTCATCGGTACCTTTTCAGGAGTATACGGAGTAGGTACTATTGTGGACTGAGGAGAGGCAAGTTGGTTTAGGGTGAGGGGCCTGGATCGGGCGCTGGAGAGCTAATCCCAGCCTGGTAAGTCCAATCTCGCCTGCCTATTGGAGACTAACTTGCGCGTCAACCCTCCGGACTTGGGTAGGTGGGGACGATATGGAATTCATCTAGTACTTAGTTACCTTACTACTATCTACCTAGGTACCTAAGGTAGGTAAGGTAGTAATAAGAACCTGCCCGGTATGTCCGGTATGGTAAGATGGGTGAGTTCTCCGCCCCCGGCATTTCCCCAGTTCCTGATTGGCGCAGTCTAAAAGAAAGCCAGGTAAGGTATCTTTTACCTACGGAGTAAGTAATATACCTAGGTGCGTAGGTCAGGTAGGTAGGTAAGGTATCTACAGGCAAGTGTGCTCGGGACAATGGAGGCTGAATCATCGCTCGCTCTGCCATGTCATTGGGCTGTCTCCGCGCTGGCCAACTGAGAGAACCGTCTGGATTCCCCCCGCACGGCACCGGACCGATGATGCAAATTACGAGCAGACCCCGCCAATCTGCCCCCTCCGTGGCGGGCGTTTCGTGTAATCCCGGATAGACGCGATGCTGCGCCGACATCGCTCTGCCGGAGATTCGCTGCCTCTGCTGGTGGCACCGCAGAGGGTTTCGCCAGGGAGGTCGAGTGTTGGCTGCAGCTGACTCCGTACTCCAGAATCGTACCCTGCGTCGGACAGGAGGGGTAACCATCCCGGCGCAGTCTTGGCACCGCTGCGGTCTGGAGAGCATCATTGCGGTCCCCCGTTGCAAACTGACCGAGTCGACGGGATGATGGGAGCGCATCAACGACACGGGTCGCTGGGAGGGTCTCCAGCATTGGATTGGGATCTCGTCGGCGGACCCGCGCAGCGCCGGATGATGGTGTTGGTGCCTCTGAGATGCATGGTGACGGATCTTCGCCGTCCTTCCCCGGAGCAACGGAAACGAGCATCTGTCACGCCCCGCATGGCCGAGTCCAACCTACTCTGGTCCTTTCTTTGCGTTCGGGCCACACGGACGTCGCATCCACGCTCTGCCCCCCCTCCCTGCGGATATCGTAGGCGGTTCATGCGAAAGGGGGGTCTGGGCTGGTCGGACCGGACGGCAGGGAACAGACGGGTGGTGGTTCTATGCACCGTCTGAGTGGATGTGATGCAGCTCATCATATACCTACTAGGTAGTCCTCGCGCTGCAAGGCTGGGAGGGGTCATGGGGACTCGTCCATGCCTCCGAGTGAACGAGTGAACGAGTGATGGGTGAGAGGTCCTGTGTCCTCGGATCCTCGAAACAACCACAATATACTATACTCTAGCAGTACTTCAGGGCCCTCTTCCTCCACAGCGACCCCAACCTGGAGAGTGCGGGCGATTGACATCATTCCCAAGAACGCATTGTCTCTCCATCCGGGGGAATCGCCTGTGAGGACCCATATCGACCAGCTCCCAAGACCCGGCGGCTCCAATGGGGAGCCAGACGGACGCCCGGAAGGCGAGAGGGTTGAGGGAACCTGGGGGCCGCCAGAGGGTACTTCCCGGCAGGTGGTCATCCTACCAGGGACTATTGTATCCACCGGCCGCCCGGGGGTCACGACCAAGCGGGCCTCCTCAACAACCATGCGTTCCCCCGTCCGAGTTAAATATCGCCTCGTCCGCCCAACCCAGACGACGCCTCGCTTTCTCCCTCTCCTCTGCGTTGCCCTCCCCTCCACCCCTCTGTCATCCGCCTCGAAATCCCCCTCCTCTGGTCTCCCGGTCTCGATCCCACCACGCATCTCCTCTGGTAGGTTCGCCTCCAACCATGGCTCTCCCCCCACCCCGCTGTCCACCCACACGGCGGAGCGCAGGCAGTCGACGGCCCAGCGTGACTGCTGCTCTCCCCAGGACGGGCGATGGCGGAATGGGGATGAATTGCTGCAAAGGGTCGTGTGCTAATCGTCGGTCCCCGCAATTTTTTTTGCCGACCAACAGTGCCTCCCTTTATCAATATTTATCGTGTACCCCTCCTCCCGATAGCTTCTCCCACCACCGTTGCTTTTCCTGCCCCCGGGCTTCCCCCCTCAAACCATGTCTGACGGCAGCGTTCTCCCCCCCAAGTCCTCCGTGGTACGTGCTTTCTGTCCCCGTGCATTGTCGCTCCCTGCTGGAATTTCTCTTCTTCTTTTTCTCCTTGTTTTCTTCCATGGGGGAAACATCAACGAAAAGAGAAAAAAAAAAGGGGAAATCCCAACGTCCCCACCAGGTCTTCCTGGCTCGGCCTTTTTTCGGTCCCCTCCGGGCTAATTTTAATTGCTCCTTCGTCTAGGTTGTGGAGGCCCACGAAGTCGACACCTTCCATGTTCCCAAGGCCTTCTACGAGAAACACCCCACCGGCACCCATCTGAAAGACCTCGATGAGTACAAGCAGCTCTACGAGGAGTCCATCCGCGACCCGGATACCTTCTGGGCCCGCATGGCCCGGGATCTCCTCACTTTTGACCGGGACTTCCAGACGACCAAGGTCGGCTCCTTGGCCAACGGCGATGTGGCCTGGTTCCCCGAGGGTCGCCTGAACGCCTCCTTCAACTGCGTGGACCGTCATGCGCTGAAGAACCCCGACAAAGTGGCCATCATCTACGAGGCCGACGAGCCCAGCGAGGGCCGCACCATCACCTACGGCGAGCTCCTGCGCGAGGTCTCGCGCGTTGCCTGGGTGCTGAAGCAGCACGGCGTGAAGAAGGGCGACACCGTCGCCCTCTACCTCCCCATGATTCCCGAGGCGCTCATTGCCTTCCTCGCCTGTTCCCGCATCGGCGCCGTCCACTCCGTCGTCTTCGCCGGTTTCTCCTCCGACTCGCTGCGGGACCGCGTCATCGATGCCGGCTCCAAGGTCGTCATCACGACCGACGAGGGCAAGCGCGGCGGCAAGGTCATTGGCACCAAGCGCATCGTCGACGAGGCGCTGAAGCAGTGCCCCGATGTCTCCAGCGTCCTGGTCTACAAGCGCACCGGCGCCGAGGTCCCCTGGACCCCGGGTCGCGATATCTGGTGGCACGAGGAAGTCGAGAAGTACCCCAACTACATCGCCCCAGAGTCCGTGAGCTCCGAAGACCCCCTCTTCCTCCTCTATACCTCCGGCTCGACCGGAAAGCCCAAGGGTGTCATGCACACCACCGCCGGTTACCTGCTGGGTGCCGCCATGACGGGCAAGTACGTCTTCGATATCCACGACGATGACCGCTTCTTCTGCGGTGGTGATGTCGGCTGGATCACCGGGCACACCTATGTCGTGTATGCGCCCCTCCTCCTGGGATGTGCGACGGTGGTCTTCGAGAGTACCCCCGCCTACCCCAACTTCTCCCGCTACTGGGATGTGATTGAGAAGCACCAGGTCACCCAGTTTTATGTGGCCCCCACGGCCCTGCGCCTGCTCAAGCGGGCGGGTGACGAGCATATCCACCACAAGATGGCCCACCTGCGTGTGCTGGGCTCCGTCGGCGAACCCATTGCTGCCGAGGTGTGGAAGTGGTACTTTGAGAAGGTCGGCAAGGAAGAAGCTCACATTTGCGACGTAAGTCTCCCCATTCCGTGACTGATGACCCGCCTGGGATCGCCCTAATCCTGTGCTCCGCGGACAGACATACTGGCAAACCGAGACGGGTTCGAACGTCATCACCCCCCTCGGTGGCATCACCCCGACCAAGCCCGGCAGTGCCTCCCTGCCCTTCTTCGGTGTCGAGCCGGCCATCATCGACCCGGTCTCCGGCGAGGAGATCTCCGGCAACGATGTCGAGGGTGTGCTGGCCTTCAAGCAGCCCTGGCCCAGCATGGCCCGCACCGTCTGGGGGGCGCACAAGCGCTACATGGATACCTACCTGAATGTGTACAAGGGTTACTACTTCACCGGTGACGGGGCGGGCCGTGACCACGACGGATACTACTGGATCCGTGGCCGTGTGGATGACGTTGTGAACGTCTCTGGCCACCGCCTGTCGACCGCAGAGATCGAAGCGGCGCTCCTCGAGCACCCGATGGTGGCGGAAGCTGCCGTGGTCGGTATTGCGGATGAGCTGACGGGTCAGGCCGTCAACGCCTTTGTGTCCCTCAAGGAGGGCAATGAGACGAATGAGCAGGTCCGCAAGGATCTCGTCATGCAGGTGCGCAAGTCGATCGGACCCTTCGCGGCTCCCAAGGCTGTCTTTGTGGTCGAGGATCTCCCCAAGACCCGCAGCGGCAAGATCATGCGTCGGATCCTGCGGAAGATTCTCAGCGGGGAGGAGGACAGCTTGGGTGACACCTCCACGGTAGGTCCCTTGGTCCCAACGAGCATATGCCGAACGAATACTGACTTTGGCCCACTAGCTGTCGGACCCCTCGGTTGTGAATACGATCATCGAGACCGTCCACGCTGCCCGGGGCAAATAATGACGATCTGTTGTCCTTTCCAGGGCAAGAAGTACCGAAACCACGCTATAAATCAATAAAAACCACGAAAATACGAAACTCAGTATATGATGCGATGAACTCGTCATTGAGATTGGACTGAGGGCCTGTCCAGGCCGGGTCCTGCCGTTGCGCTTGTGTCGCGTTTAGTGATTCCCGTGTTCTGATGTTTGTTGAGCAGCGATGATCCCCTGGTTGATATATGTATAATCATCACTTGGATACTTCTATCCCACTGTTCCATGTTAGCCCTTTCGCCTCGTGACGGTCGTAGATGAGAGCTCCGTAGATTTCCGTCGTTATTGTCCCCCGGGGTGCCGTAGGATAGACTGCTGACATGGGAAACGTCGGGTCGCTGTTGGTCCACGTGACATGCGGCGACAATACCGCCCATACCAATAATACACGTCCACGTGACCCTTGCGCCCGTTGGGCCGCCATCGCAGGAATCACCGGGGCGTATGAGACCGTAAGCGACCGCCCGCTGCTGGTAACGCAACCGACCAGCTAACCTAAACCAAACCTCCCTCTCTCTTTTCCCTTCACCGTCGCGTCTCTTTCTTCTCTTCTGCTTCCCTCGCCGCCCTTCTTCCCTTCACTTTCCGCTCACCTCTCCCCCGGGACCTCCTGTGCACATCCTGGCACTGACGGCTGTCTTCCGTCTGCAGCTCGCCTGGGCTCTCTTTTCTTCCTTTTGAGCAGAGGAACGACAGGAAAAAAAAATCAAAACAGGTCTTCCGACTCTGTCTACTCTTGCGCGCGTCTCGAGGTCATTTCTCGATCGACACCCTTTCCCTTCGCTCACCGGTCGAGCGCATCTATTTCCGACGTGTGACCATCCGGTGGTTCAGCTCGATCCCTTCGCAGCGTGACCGTGGACCCAGTTCGGCCTACCCTCGATCATCGGACTGCATCGAACGGATGAACGCATAAGACCCAACAGCAACACCGAACAGCATCATGTCTTTCGGTTTCGGCGGAGGATTTGGATCAAATAACCAGCAGAGCACCGGCTTTGGAGCCGGCTCTGGCTTCGGAGGAACGAGTTCCGGCGGAGGTAGGTCGCCTTCCTTCATCCCTCATCTCGCTGAGACATTATCTCTCCTTCATCCTGTGGCGGAATCGCCTTTCCACTTCCCACTCTTGGTATTTGTCGACCCATGCTGGTGCTCCTGACGTCGACCCGCGATGGTTCCTCTCCTGTTTCAACCCTCCAGACGACACCACCGCCGTGCGGACGTCCTCGACGCGAGAGCTATGCAGCAATACATCAAGAGAAGGGATCGCTGCTTCCAGAAGAAGTCTCTGACAGCATATTTCCCCGTCATCTAGGCTTTGGATCCACCTCATCCCCCTTTGGTGGCGGCAATACCTCAGGCGGTGGCCTGTTTGGGAATACCTCCAGTAGCTTTGGTTCCGGTGGAGGTACGTGCTCAATGACGAGGTCCTCATGAGCTCGGCGATCCTTTCTCTTCTCTGCTCGCCTTCTATTCCTTGGATGGAGTTCTCGGCTTTTGCGACCTGGTCGACTGGAGCTGGCTATATCGCGATCCAACCAGGACTGCTTGGCTCCAACCCCAGTGCGCTTCTGGTGAAAGAAATATCAAAAGCGCAAGAGAGGATTCGAAAACCATTCCCTCGCGCCCTCATGGATCCTGGCCGCTGGACTCTGACTGCCCTTTCCCTCGTCATCTTTTGTCAAATGCATACCGCACTTTGATAGTTCCAGTCGTACTGACCTTTTGGCTTGTTTAGGATTCGGAGCTGGTACACAAAACCAGTCAAACTCGCTCTTTGGTAGTCAAAACCGTGCCAGTGGTGGCTTTGGCACTGCCACGTCCTCCGGAGGAAGTCTTTTCGGGGGCGGTGCTACAGCAGGTAGCACGGGTGCCACTGGTGGATTTGGCAGCAGTGGCGGTTTCGGATCTACTGGCAACACTGGTGGCGGCTTTGGTAGCTCCGGTGGTGGCCTTTTTGGCAATAAGACGGCAGGAGGTTTTGGTAGTACGACCGGTGGCGGCTTTGGCACTGGGGCCGCCCCGACCACCGGTTTCGGGGCCAGCGGCAGCAGCACAGGGTTCGGTAGCGGCACTGGAACGGCGTTCCAGCAGGCTGTTCCTCCATGTGAAGGCACGGGCGGCACTCCCTTCAGTGCTTTCACCGAAAAAGATGGCAACTCCACCGTGACCAACCACTATCAGAGCATCTCCTTTATGCAACCGTACCAGAAGTACTCTTTTGAAGAACTTCGATTGGCGGATTATAACCAGGGCCGACGATATGGAAATGGCAGTGGCCAGGCCGGTGCCTTCGGGAGCTCGGCCTTTGGAGGATCAGGCTTTGGTCAACAGCAGACGCAGTCCACTGGCTTCGGCAGCACCTCGACCCCGTTCGGTGGTGCTACGAGTGCCCCCTCCGGATTTGGACAGACTCAAACCACAGGTGGATTTGGCTCCACAGCTTCCAATCCCTTGTTCGGCGGTGCAAAGCCAGCGACCTCCTTATTCGGAGGCGGTGCAACTACAGGGACGGGCACGTCGCAGCCCAGCCTCTTTGGCGGAAACACGGCGACAACTGGTGGTTTTGGCAGTACGACTGGCACCACCGGTGGCTTCGGTTCTGGCGGTGGATTGTTTGGCAACAACAACCAGCAGCAACAGCAGCAAAGTAAGCCGCTGTTTGGGGGAAGTGCGACGTCTACCGGCACTGGATTTGGTGGTTTCGGCCAACAGAACACCAGCACTTCCACGCCTTTTGGTGGCACTGCTGCTACCTCCTCTCCTTTTGGCGGGGCCCAACAGCAGACAGGCACCAGTGCCTTTGGTGGATTCGGCCAGCAGAACCAAGCCCAAAATCAGACTCAGAACAAGGGACTCTTTGGCGGCGGCTTCGGTCAAAACACCCAACAGCCACAGCAACAATCGACTACTCCTGGTCTATTTGGCGGTGGTGCTTCCGCCACGACTGGATCTTCCCTCTTTGGACAGAATACCCAACAGAATCAACAACAGCCCGCCGGGGGCTCGCTGTTCGGAAACAACACCCAGACTGCCGGGACTGGTGGATCGCTTTTTGGCGGCGCCAACCAGCAGCAAGGTCAGAAAAGCCTCTTTGGTTCAGGGACGACTGGCACCGGCACCGGCACCACTGGAGGCGCTTTTGGAGGGTTTGGAGGCGCCCAGAATCAACAATCGGGAACAGGTACTAGTCTATTCGGTAACACCCAGAATCAACAGCAGCAAAAGCCCAGTCTGTTCGGCGCAAGCGCTGGCACTGGTGGCTCCCTCTTCGGAGGCACCAACACGGCCACTCAAAATACTGGATCCTCCTTGTTTGGCAACACCCAAACTCAGCAGCCCCAGGCTGGTGGAGGACTTGGCTTGGGAGGATCCAGCCTCTTCGGTAATACCCAACAGGCTCAGCCTCAGCAATCTCAGCAGGCACAGCAGCCGACTCCTGGCAGTCTGCAAGCCTCCCTCCTGGAAGGAAACCCGTATGGAAATCAGTCAATCTTCTCTGGCCTTCCGGCGCCGAACGCTTCCAGTCCAGGTCCCTTGGCAACGCCTCTGTCAAGCTCCATCAAGCAGAAGCAGCGCACCCCCTTGCCTGTATACAAAATCACACCCAGCGCGGCCAACCGCCTCATCACACCTCCGAAACGCCAGGGTTACGGGTTCTCGTACTCCACCTACGGGTCGCCCTCCAGCAGTACTGCCACCCCTACTGGTCTCGGCAACAGTCTTCTCGGCGGTAGCCTGCGTGGGAGCGTGGCTGGCGGTAGCCTCGGCCGTGGCAGCTTCAGCAAGAGCTTCTCTACGAGCAATCTGCGAAAGACTTTCGATCCGGATACCGATAGTGTTCTCTCTCCTGGCGCACTGTCAACCGGCCCTTCTCGTTTGACCGGAGGGAGCTTGAAGCGCCTCACGATTGATCGCAGCCTGCGGAATGACATTTTCACCCGCCCGGCCAGCACCCCTGCCGCAGCCGCTCCTGCTGCTGCGATTACCAATGGTGAAGACTCGACGCCGCCTGCGGACAAGATGAAAAAGAAGGTCAGCTTTGATGCCAGCTCCACGGTCTCTCCTGGCACCGAAATCATGCCGGTGGAATCCCAAAGTCCGGAACCCACCCCGGAAGAGTTGGGCTTCCTGCGCTCGATCCGCAAGAGCGGTACGGTCAACGGAATCAATGGAATTAGTTCGACGAGCAACAATGTCACTCGTCCGGAGATGGAGACTGTTCGCCCTCAGGATTTGCCTTCTGTGCCTGAGGATGCTGAGCAGAGCACTTCCACTGGAGTTCCCTCGCGTCTTCCCTTCGTGCCTGGTGGCGACCCTCAGCCGGGCGAGTATTGGATGAAGCCAAGCCGCGCTGAGCTCAGCAAGATGAGTCGCGATCAGCTCAAGAAGGTTCAAGGATTCACTGTCGGCCGTCAACGGTGCGGTAATGTGACCTTCGATGAGCCGGTCGACCTGACGACCATCGACCTGGACCAGATCTTCGGTGGCCTTGTTGAGATTGGTGTGCGGAAAATCACCGTCTACCCTGATGAGGCTATCAAGCCACCCCAGGGCTTGGGTTTGAATGTCCCGTCAATCCTTCGCATCGAGAATTCTTGGCCTCGGGGCCGGGACAAAAAGTCCCCCTCCCCGCTCACCAGCGGCCCTCTCTTCGAGAAGCACGTTGACCGACTGAGAAAGGTGCACAACACCACCTTCATCGACTATGAAACGAGCACCGGAACATGGATCTTCAAGGTCCCCCACTACACCACCTATGGTCTGGATTATGATGACGATGACGAAGAAGGTGAGAGCCTCAATCAAAGCACTTTGAGTGCTGGCCCTGACACTCCAACTCCGAAGACTCAATCCCCGTCCAACTTCGACAATACGGTGGGCTCGGAGCAAATGTCGACCTTCTCTACTGACGACTCTTTTTTGGGGTCGGTGGCTGGGGTCGAGGATGATACCTTCGACTTCAAGAAGCGTAAACTAGTCCCGGGATCATTCGGTAACCCAGCCATGGGGTCGATGGCGCAGGACCAACAATCTGTCTCCGAGGAGTCTTTTTTAGAGGACGGCTCCACGGGTTCAACTATTGAGCAAGACGGTGAGGATATCACCGAGAGCCAGCAGTCTGGCGACTCAGAAGTTGGATCGGATGAGGTCGAGGAAATGGACATGGCAGGCACCTTTCCCGAACTCCGTCCTACCGTGGAGCAGAATGGCTTGAAGAACGCCAACAGCTACGACGATACCCAGCCTTCCTTGAAGCCTTGGGACACGCCCCCCAAGGCCCGTCTCGATCTGACGGGTGACTGGGCGGAACAACTGCAACGAACCATTAGCCCCCGGAAGCAGGACCGTGCTGCCCTCCGCGAAATGCAAGCAAACGCTTTCACCGACCGGAATCTTCACGATGATAGCGTCAAAGAAGCGTCGGCCAATGATGCTCGGCAGAAAACTTTCACGACGAGCATCGATTTGATGAACTCCTTGTTTCAACAACCGCGAAAGCAAGTGCAATCCCCAGCAAAGGGTCAGAATGTGCAAGCCAAAGGCCTTGAGGTTTGACTCCCCTTGACTCCATTTTCTGTCCTTTTTTATCGTCCCTGATCTTTTGTTGTCTCTTTCCCCCGAGACTTTTGATGCCATTGTATTTAGTAGAACCCGCAGCATGTTTTGTGTTTGACTTTAGAAACTCAGTTATATAACCCATATGCCCTTGATCAGTTTAAACTAATTCCCTCATTATAGTGGCCCTACAACAAAAAGCCCAAGACCTTTGCGGGTGAGTCGAACGAACTCAGCGGAGATGACCTGGCCTTCCACCATTCGTTCAAGCCTCGATGGGGCCCCATTGATTCTCTCCTCTGTGCTAAAAGCGACGTAAATGAGGTGTCATCCGATGATGGCCACTGGGAGCAGAAGTTTTCTATTGCTAGCGATAGACGGAACGTGGTCTTATTGGCGTTGAACCAACATCCAGCACCTCATGAGATGTTGGACGTCCAACGGCAAATGTCGGTGATCAATCGTGTGGATGATGTCCCTTTCGCTCGTCTGGCAAAAGCGGATTTCCGACCGTTTACGCAGGCCTCTTCGATAAGCAAGCAGGAGCTCTTGGTGTGGCAGCTCGCTGATATTCTGTTCAACGATGAGATTGAAGATGACATCTCAGCCGGCGTGCCCCCGCAACTCCGATCTAAGTACATGCATCGTATCAAGAAGGACCGCTTGAGCCGACTGTGGGAAAGCATTGTCCGCGAGAAGCACGCTCTGTCCTCAGGGAAAGCCACCTCGCCGGAAGAGCGTGCCGTTCATCTCCTATGCTCCCACCGAATTGAAGATGCTTGTAATGTCCTCATGGGTGGCCAGGATCTCCACCTGGCTACTTTGGTCTCCCAAATTGGCCGAGATCCTACTACGCGCGCCGACATGGCGGCACAGGTCGATATGTGGCAACAAAACAACGTGTTGTCTGAGATGACAGAGCCGATTCGAGCGTTGTATGAGCTCCTGGCCGGTAATGCCCTCCGCAGTGAAGGCAAATCAACCGCAAATGCGGAGGACAGCGCAAGCAGTTTTACCTTCACTGAACGGTTCGATTTGGATTGGTTCCAGGCGTTTGGGCTGCGACTGTGGTACAGTATCACGGATGATGAGCCAATAGAAGCTGCGGTTGCGCAGTTCATTCAGGATCTGGCCAGCGGCGAGGAGCCAGCCTTCCCGTGCCCGTCGCACCAAGAGAGTGTTCGCGGTGTATTCGCTGATACCTTGGGTAGGGAGTCTCCCTTATGGGTTCTGCTGAAGACGTATGCCGCGACAGTGGGTAAGCCCACCAACGTCGAAATCCCCGGTCTGCAGTTCCCCGATGCACTGCTTCCAGAGTCTGTGAGCGGGGACAAGTTGTCCAACCGTCTATCCTTCCAGCTGCATCAGTTGCTTTCTGCGACTGTCGGGCGATATGACCGATTCCAGATCGATGTGGCCCAGACGAATAAGCTGGTGCAAGACTATGCCTGGGAACTTAGCTGCGGTGGCGATCTGAACCGTGCTCTATTCATCCTCCTGCATCTATCATCAGCGGCGAATCGCGAACGGGCTGTCAAGGAGACCCTAGCGCGTTTTGCTTCCAAACTTCCGGACCCGGTCACTTTGACAGGAGTCCCCGATCCGACCTGGCAGTATCTCACGGATGACTTGCAGATCCCCGCTGGGTGGCTCTGGGTGGCCAAGGCCCTGTACGCCCGCGACACTGGCGACGCTGCGCGCGAGGTGGATTGCCTGGTTCGTGGCAAGCACTGGAACGATGCGCATGCGACGTTCTGTCGCATTGTCGGGCCCACCTCTGTAATTGAACAAGACTACACGACGCTGGAGAAGCTGGTGATGGGCTTCGGCGATCATCCCGAGCGCAAGGTCCGCGGCTGGGCCAGTGGAGGCGGGGTGTATGAAGACTTCATGCACCTGGCAACAGCGTCGAGCGGGTCACGCGATGCCAATCGTCTCAATCGGCTGGTGAACGCGCTCGTCACGATGGGCGACACCATCCAGCAGGGATCGGGTGTGGAAGGGCTTGAGGAGCGGGTGGCCTTCACGGAGATGAGCAAGACAGTGGCTCGATGGACCGCCCACGACGATGGAAAGGTGAGTGTCTTCTCTAATATTGAGCTTATCGATAGAGAAGATCTTGATTCTAACGGATATACCTTGACAGGGCGTGGAATTGTCGAGTGTGTTGCGACTGCCGCTAACAGGAGATGCGCGTATCCAACAGACGGCAGAGATGAGCCGGCGGTACTTTGGTGTGGTCATGGCCGGGGCCTATTGAAAACAAAACATGAAGATTAATGTATTATTGCTGTTCTCTTTCTATTACTTTTCTCTTGTCTGTTGCTGTTCTATCCTACCCTATCCTGTCCCATCACCACCTTCTTCCCTGTTTTAATCCCTCTTATCCCGCTTGTTCGATTCCCTTGTTCCCTCCCCTGTTTCCCCAATTGGGAAGTATCTCTGCTTGTTCTCTTTCACGTCCCTTTCCTGTACGTTAAGGCTGTGTGTCTCTTTCTCCGCGGTTCGGAGGAAGATCCTTTGAGCATCATTGAATGGTAGTTAGCAATTTAGCATCTGAAGTCATGCGCTCAATTTTTCCCTTCTTTGGCTGGCCGTCTTGAATGGAATGGTCACGTGGTACTACAGAACTTGCTGGGTAGTAGTCATCCTCCCGATTTTGGTTCAAGATTAGATAGATGTTCCTTGGTCTTGGTTGCTCTATCCGTCAACGTCATTCCTTGACATGCGAGTCCCGATCTACTTGCCAAGAGCAAATATCCTGAATGCAAATTTGGGCGATCTTACATCCGGAACGTAACGACCCAAGATCGTGCACGTATCCAGTTTCTGTGCAAGGCATCGGTCGATCTACTGAAGCTTCCAGCCTCATTTACTTAATACTAGAATGAATACTTCAATGTTCTTGAGTCTGTCAATCTGTAGTAGAGAGGACAATCGATTGTTTTGTTGACCTTGTCACTGATAGTTGCGTCGACGCGACGACCACTCACCCAGTAACTTTCTACAATCATTCACATTTAGATACACTCAAACTTATTGAAAATACTTTCTTTCTCTGCAACTATTGGACTATATGGACTTGGGCAGGAGGGAGATACAAGTACTACATAGGAAAATGCAGGTGGATTGCCAATAAACTGTACATGATGGAAACCTAGACATTAAACGAACAGGAAAAGAAAACATAAACACCCCTGCTTCAGAGACAAACGCCCGTGTTCTAGGCAATAACACAAGGAGGAAACCACATTTAAATCTTTTTTGGTCGAAATCTCCTCCCCTATTCATCAAAGAAACAACAACACTCCCGAGACAGGGTTTACATGCCTGGGGAGATCAGCTTGCCCTCGGCCTTGCTGTTGGGGTGCCAGCCACCGGCGTAGGGGGCCTGGCCGAGCTCCTGGGAGTACTCCTTGATGCGGGCCTCAAGCTCGGGACGGAAGTGACGGATCAAGCCCTGGATGGGCCAGGCGAAGGCCTCACCCAGAGCACAGATGGTGTGGCCCTCGACCTGCTTGGTCAGCTCCTGGAGCATGTCGATCTCACGCTCGCGGGCCTGGCCGGTCTCGAGACGCTGCATCATCTGCATGGTCCACTTGCTGCCCTCACGGCAGGGGGTGCACTGACCGCAACTCTCGTGCTTGTAGAAAGTGGACAGACGGGAGATGGCGCGCACAATGTCCGTAGACTTGTCCATGACGATGACAGCGGCAGTACCCAGACCACTCTGCGAGTCCTTCAGGGCGTCAAAGTCCATGACCTGCTCATCGCAGATAGACTTGGGGAGCACAGGCGTGGAGGATCCACCGGGGATGACGGCGAGGAGGTTGTCCCAGCCACCGCGGACACCACCACAGTGCTTGTCGATCAGCTCGCGGAGAGGAATGGACATCTCCTCCTCGACTGTGCAGGGGTTGTTGACGTGGCCGGAGATACAGAAAAGCTTGGTACCGGCGTTACGCTCACGACCGAAAGAGGAGAACCAGCTGGGGCCACGGCGCATGATGGTCGGGGTGACGGCAACGGTCTCGACGTTAGTGACAGTGCTGGGACAGCCGAAGAGACCGACCGCGGCGGGGAAAGGAGGCTTCAAGCGGGGCTTGCCGGCCTTGCCCTCGATGGACTCGATCAAGGAGGTTTCCTCACCGCAAATATAGGCACCCATACCGCGGTGGATGTAGACATCGAAATCGTAGCCGCTGCCGCAGGCGTTCTTGCCAATCAGGCCGGCTTCGTAGGCCTCGTTGATGGCGCGCTGGAGCACCGTGGCCTCGTGGTAGAACTCACCACGGATGTAGATATAGGCGGCGTTGGCGTTCATGGCACGACCGACGACCAGACAACCCTCAATGAGCTTCTGGGGGTCCTTGCGCATGATCTCACGGTCCTTGCAGGTTCCGGGTTCACCCTCATCGGCGTTCACGACCAGGTAGCGAGGGCGGGGGTCCTTGTCCCAGTCCTTGAAGTTCATGAAAGACTGGAGTATTTCAGTATGTCAGAAAGCTGAAGTTCTCCTTGTAATTTTTCTGGCTTCCAAGCGATCACGACGGCGGTTCACTTACGTATTTCAAACCCGAGGGGAAACCGGCACCACCACGGCCACGAAGACCGGAGGCCTTGATCTCGGAAATGAGCTAACGAAGGAGAGCAAATGTTAGCATGTCCCTGATCAATGGATCGAAACCGACTCTCCGCTGGGAGACCCCTTCCCTCCGGCATGATGCAATTGCCGGAGGTTGAGAGGGGGCGAAAAGTGATCGACTACCACCAACATACCCAATCATCACCCTTCAAAATGATATCCTTGGTACGGTGCCAGTCACCATACTTCATGGCGGACTTCAGATCAGCGCCATGGTGTCCGTAGAGGTTCGTGAAAATGCGGTCCTTGTCCTGCAGACCTCCATGGTGCCGAACGGGAGGAGCGTTGTCCTGGACGGTCGCGAAGGAGCGGGCGGCCTGGCTCTGGACGCGGAGGGAGCGGGAGGAAAGGGAGGAGAGGGAGGCAGGCGAGGGAGCGGCCGCTCGAGATATCATGGTGACGGTAGGTGGAGGCCCAATTGACAGCGAAGTGGGAGGTTGAGGTGGAATAACGGGCGTGGTAGGAGAAGAGGCGGACGAAGTTGCGTTGAAGGTGCTCTTGCTGAGAATCCGTCTTTCCCCGCCACCTGATTGGCGGATCGCCACATCACGTGGGGCTGCTGACACAGACACTTTATCCACAGCACAACTCATGCATAATCATATCCGATGTGTCTGTCGTTCTATACTTCACTTTCGCTGCTACGCAGGAATATACAAGAATCGCTCTGTCTCCAGCGTCAGAGCGCCCCCACCCCACTCCCCAGCCGATAGCAGGCGCATCGTATCCGCCGGCATCTGCACCGTCTCCTCCTGCACAATCATCCAACATCCACGCACCCAGTTGGGAGACAGCCACCAGTCCACCGCCCGCCACTCGCCCGTAAACTTCTCCAAATCAGAGAGGATAGTCACCCCTCTGCTGTCTGTCCGCAGCTTTGCCAGCTGCTGATCCAATCCCGCGAGCAGCTCTTCCTCGTCCTCATACGGCAGCACAGCCTGCTCCTCCGAAAACGGCGGAGGTTCCGGGTACTCCTCCTGCATGAAGGCCGCCCACGCGCCCAACCGAGGTGGCAGTGCCTCCGGGTGAGCTTTGTGGATGGCGATCACTAGACAGAGGAAGACTGGGAATGCAAAAGGCAACGGACCGATCTGGCCATCTGGTTCTAATGCAAGGATCGCGTCCAGTAACGTCTTGCAGGGTGCGGCCAATTCGCCAGGGAACAGCCTGTACAGTTCCTCAGCGGCGAAGAGCTCGCCGTTGTGCGGGACCAGCGATGGGCGATCCATAATTCGCATTCGCACATTGGCTTGCACTTCATCTGAGAGCAAGCCATACGGCAGCCGACAGATGTGCATCCCAAGAAGGGTTCTCGTCGCATCCCAGTCATTCTCATGGGCGTGGTGCTGTCGTGCCCGGCCGAGGGTCCATGCCGCGACCAACAGAGCTGTCCGCGAGAGCGCAACCTGGCTGTCGCGGTAGATCTTTGCGTGGGTTTGTTTCAAGTTCGTGGGGTTCTCTAGGCCACTCGAGGAACCTTTGAGCTTCACAACGTGCGTGACAAGCTCGATGATGATCTGGCCGAGGGCTGCGAGGGTGATTCGTGAGCGTCCGTAGCCCTCGCGGATCTTAATTTCGTCCTCTGTGATCTCCACCATATCCGCCTCTCGGGCTCTCAATGCCAGGACGGAAACGGCATTGAGCAATGCCGGTGAGAATACGGTATTCTCCAGAGCGCTGTCCGGTGCAAGCAGAGGATAGAAGATGCTGAAGATGTAGTAATGGTCCACGTCTTCCCGGGAGGGGAACAACTCCTTCTGCTTCTGCTTTGCATCCGCGAGCGGACTCCCGGGGGGTGCGCGCAAGCTCAGAGTTCGATAGTCACAGGGATTATCTGGCATGCAGAAGCCGTAGTTCATCATCACTAGTTGCTATATTAGTGGGCAGCTCACATCAGGGAAAACTAAAAAAGAAACACCCACACTGTTCATTATTCCGAGGCCCGTAGTTGTTCGAAACCTCCTGACCGGCAGCAAGGTCCTCCAGGACAACGAAGCGGACATCATTCTCGCCCGCCCGCCATTCAACCTTGGCCAGAGGCCGGTGGTTCGGAAGATCAAGGAAGGGCAACAGCACCGAGACATTCTCATCCGGAAGCTTGACACGAGGCTCCAAACCGGCCAGCACTTTAGCCGAGAAAGCCCGCGAGGCAAATATCGTCGCCGCCCAGAGATAGAGTTCCCTTCTCACCGGTCAGTTCTTACTCCCTTCCCGGTGAACCATTCACTCCAAGCTAGTACTCGAGGGATCAGGGGAGCACATACCATGTATATTTCTCCGCATCTTCAAACCCAGTCTTACCCAACTCTCCGAGCCCATGTCGATAATTCTTCTTCAGCAACTGCTCCCGATGCTCTTTGGCCGCGATCAGACTCGTCCCCTCAAGCCACCGCAGATCCGTCCCCTCATAATACAACGGGGTGGTCATATCGCCGGGCTGCGGTAACGTCCGAATATACGGGTACCAGAAGCCCTCACTACCGCGCAGATACTGGCCAATCAAGAAAAAGATGGCCGTCTCTTCCGGCCCGACACCGTCCATAAACATCCGGGGGAACCGGAGGCCATGCGCGGGGAACAGGACCTCCGCGTCGTGGGGCTCTGCGGCGGCGCTGCAGAGCTCAATGGCGTTGTAGTACGACATTGTTGCGGCCATCGGTGTCTGGATGACGGTCGTATTGCTGGGGAGTCCGTCTGTGCAGTCTGCCTTGACTTGCAGGTGGACGCCGCGACGCTCATCCTTGGCTAATTGCACGCTCTCGTGGAGGTGGCCGCCATGGCCGATCATCCATTGCAACAGCACGTCATAGTTCTCCAGGCCAGTGTTGCTGGAGGTGCTGTAGAGTCGGTCAGCGCTGTGTGTAGAAGTGTTTGATACAAGAGGGGGATGTGTGGTTTGATAGGGTTTCTGCAGCTCCCATGAATCTGAGGGAGCTACGGGTTGTGGACATACCTGGAAGACTCCATGGTTGGAGAGAAATTGCTCAGGGCAATTGGCCTTGCGCAGGATCCAATAGCAGGGTGGTCTCCTCCTTCTTCTGTTTCTTCTTCCTTTTTTTCCCCTTCCAGAAGGGCGATGGTGGGGATGCGCGGTGGGAAATGCGCAGATGATGATTAATGATCCCGCATTTTTTTTCCCTCCCAGTGACGTGTGGGCCAACATCCTCTCTACCACTAATAAATAATACTACATCTCGTCCACGTCAAGATGCTCGACAAGAATTCATTCGCGCTTCTAACCAGCTTATCGTACATAGCTCGGGCAGCCGAAAGAAGAATAAGAAAATAAGAAAATAAGAAAATAAGAAAACCACGGGAAAACCCCCAGAAAAATGCAAATAGATCGTTCATCCACGTATATCATCCGATAGTTCCCTCGTCCTTCTGATGAGAAGGAAAGGCCATCATCCATCATTCACTTTGTAGATCCTCCCTCGTCCCTCGTCCCCCTACTCCAGCACACCCCCTCCAAAGACGGATCATGAAACCAAATGCTATGCAATCAAATAGTATACATCATCAGGAGGGGTTGATTCCATCCAGAAACAGCCAAGCACAATCACCGCCCAAGATAACGACAAAAAGAAAAGAAGAAAACGCACACAAACAACCAGCAAAGGCCGGGGGAGATCTTGCCGGAAAGAAAACCAGGCACAAGAATGGGATAATACTTGCAGAGAGCAGGTGCTTCAGACCATTCGTTCATGATGAGATGATCATTCTCAGGACTTCCGGCCGGGGACTAAGATTTCGACCAGTCCGTCATCTTCCCCATCACTGCTGTCATTGTCATCGCCCCCGAAAGGAGACGATCCCATTCGGGACTGCCTGAAGCTTTTGTAGCGTCCGGCCGCTAGGTCCGGATATCCGAGGGATTCATTCATGATTGCCTCGTCCTCTTCGTCCGAGTCCATCATTCCGGACCCGACCGAAGGGCCAACCATCTCGCCCATATCGTCCTCGTCCTCCTCGACCTCCAAAGGAATACGGTCAGCGCGTCGGAAGCCCTCTCCGTGGCCCTCCCCGTCCTCCTCGGAGGAGTTTGAGAATGAATCCGGCGGGCTGAACCCGGACTCAGGGAATGCGGGAGATGACGGTGTATCGTCCTTGTGACCAGAAGGGAAGCCGGTGGACGGGAATGCAGCCCGTGCGGGAGAATTCGATCCGTCGCCGTCATCTTCCAGGCCAGCGATCACAAATGGATTGCTTGACCATTGGGAGTTGCCGCTGTCGGAACTGGTCGTCTGTTGGGCCCCTTCACCCTTCTCTTCACTATTCCCCGCATTCTCGGCTGCTTGCTGTTTTTGAAGGGCAAGTCGAGCTGCCAGCTGTCGCCGTGCACGGGATGGCCCAAGACTTAAGGGAGCAGGTGGCGGAGGCAAGATTGGAATGGGTTGACTAGTAGAGTTTGCGGATGCCTAGAGACAAATAGTCAGTAAATTGATACTTCAGTCGTAGTTTGCAGAATGTGGTACAAGGGGCGAAGAAAACCTGGGCCAGTAAACAGGGAGGAGGGTCCAAGATACACTCAAATCTCTCCGCCCATCCACAAGAGCTATAGCGACCATGACCAGAAAAGACGGACACAAGGTAAAGAAAAGCAAACAACAGACGGTGGCCAGAGGTATGTGCCACATGACCCTGGGATGCTCACACATTCGCCCGATACGTGGGCAGGTGTGCTTCAAAAATCGGTCTAAGCGCAAGGCTTGCTATGGCCTGCACTACCCCCATCATATATGTGCTAAAGCTCTTTCAACCATTTGGGAAAAGAATAAGAAGGCTATTCACAAGAACAAAAAAGGTGCAAGAAAAAGGACGAGTCATGGTATCAAAGGGTGGAAATGCAATGGTGGGGACACAGGTTATCCCGAATCATACATGTCAACATCAACAAAGAAATCATCACCTACATTATCAGTACTGCCTTCAGCAGCTTGCTCGGTAAGGTTTCGGTCGTCATGGTCTTCCATTTCTTCGTCTTCGTCGTCACTTGAGCTTGCAAAGCCGCTGAGTAGGGAGCTGCCACCGCCACTGATGCCGAAAGCTCCGCCGGAAACACTTCCTTGGTTCATCATGTCAAAGCCCTGGAATCCGGAGCCTCCAGCAGCACCATTCAATCCCGCTTCAGCCAAAGCAGATGACGCATTCATGCTCTGTCCCGAGCTGAGCATGCCCTGGCGGTGGCCGATGGAAATATCAGGACGGACTCCACCGAGGATAGCGTTGTCCCGCTCGCGGGTCTCGGACAGGGTTTGCTCGACATAATCGATCCACTCAGGATTCAAGACACTGTCCATCACAGTGGGAGAGAGGAGTTCCGGTGGATGGCGTTCACTAAACTTGACAACCTCCTCCGCGATAAGAGTCAGATGCCCCATGTATCCAAGCCGAATTTGTTTGGTTCGTTGCGTCTCATCGCTGCGCTTTTGTCCTGCGACAATCTCCTGCGTGATACGACCAGTCTCAAACAAGTCGACAGCTAATTGTCTGTTGAATCCGCGTTCCATTGGGCCATTGAACACTTGCTGTACAACATCATACACGACATTGTGGAGGAAGTTGTTCCACGGAAATCGGAAGAAGAATTCCTGGAAGCAGATGTTAACGATCCATAATACACCAGTGTCGCAGCACAGAAAACTTACCAGAATTGTTGGAACAACTCGGTTTTCAACGAACATCAACTTCAGATAATCACCTACCACAGGTTGGCCGTCCGAGTCAACCTGGATATCTGGGTGCATCTGCTGTAATTCCTTCACATCTTGGTGTGCAGACGGTCCTTCCGTGGACTTTGCAGCGGTTTCAGAAGTTGAAAGATCGGACGGTTGGCTTGACGGCTTTGCAGCGAATAGAGGCGCAGGGACTGCCTCTGGGTTGGAAGACATCGGAGCAGAGGGCTGTGCTTCTGTCGGAGCTTTGGGGGAGTCGAGCGAGACTTCTCCAATCTGATGCGTAAGTCCCGTAGGGGACAATGGGTCAGAAGTGGGCGTGTGCGTCTCGGTGTCAGGGTTCTGCTTCGAGTCCTCTGGCTTCTCGCTCTCACCCGGCGTCGTTGCCTTCTCTGCTTCGGTCATAGCCCCTTGGGTAGATGCAGACTGCGAAGTAGACTCTCGATTCTCGTCCGTGACATCTTTTTCTGAATCGATGAGCACACCGGATGAGTTAACATCCTCGAAGCCATGCTCGGCCGTCTCGGTTGGCTCAGTTGTCCTTGTTTCCTGGGGAGACTCGGGCCCCATCACTGGCCCATTTACAAAATCCACAGTCGAGTCATTGGCATCAAAAGCCGAGGATTCATCTCTGTGCTGGTTGAAAGCACCTTCTTGCGCCAGTTTTTCGCGCTCCGCATCTCTTTGTCGTACATATTCCTCGCTCCCAGGCTCGTTCAAAAGTCCCATATTACTGCAGTGGAGTAGTTCGGCCATCAGCTCGCACGTTTTAAACCTGTCAAAACCAAGGGGCTCAATCTTTGCTCCCCACGCCGAGCTGAGTTGGCCTCGTTCAACGGTCTTCAGAGTTCCTCCTTGGCTGATAGTGTGCTTTGAGCTCTGTATTAACGCCATGAAGTCTGGAATATGCTTTGCGAACAAACGCAGCAGATGTCCCAGGTAGATGGGATCGTACGAGCTGGGCATTGAGTCGGGACTGTTGATGTTTTCCGGGTCGTAATCGGAGTTGTTCTTGCGAATAACCTCAATCACGATGCCCACACCTACGGTCAACGGATTGCCGCCTTGTAGCATAGACTTGATAAGACTCTCCACGCATGGCTTTGACACTAATTGGCGGGTGAGACTATTGGGCCCAATGCAAGATTGGTCATTCTGCGTAGCGTTCGCTGAGATTGTGATAATGGCCTTCAAGAACTCGCCCGCAGAGGTCTGAACAGGGGCTGGCCAGTCGGGAGACAGAAATGAGAGAAGCGTTGGTATGAGGTCTTGCGATTTCAACCACTGAGAGTTGGTCAGATCGGTGCACAGGTGTCGAATGGTATGCGTTTGTGTCAACTTACCTCAACAGTTCCTTGGCCACCTTCTACCTTTTCAAGGCTAATAATCTTCAATAGTAGGTCCATAACCATGGGATTATCAACATGTTGAAGCAGTGCGGGAAGAATTCCGTCCACCGATTTGAAGAATTCCAGCATTTCTCCGGTCTTCTTGTCAAATAGCGTTTCATTCACTTTGGTGAAATAGCTGGCTTGCACCGAATCCAGGGGCGGAGGCCGCTTGAGGAAGCCCCAGAAGTGCCGCAGGTGATCAGGGTTGAGCATCACCGACTCCACGATGGACCACACTTCAGACGAAAGGATTTCACAGGCGATATAAGCGCGCTTCAACCGATCCTTATCCGCTCGGTCCAGATCTTCGGGGTCCAGCATGTCCTTCAGCGGATCGCCATGGGCTTCCTCCGCTGATTTATCCTCCGTCTTCTTCTCCGTGGCGGTACTGTCCCCGGCCTTGTCCGCATTGTCACCGTCGTCGTCTTCGTCGTCTTCATTCACGAGGGCCGGGGCAGTCACATAGTCCATAAGGCGTTTCAAGACATTATCATCGCGTAAATATTCTATGAGCTTCGTATTATGTTGTTTCAGCTCCTGGATCAGCTCCGACTCGTCTAGAAGCTCTTCTAGACTGACTTCGGGCTTGTCCAGCAGGGTATCAATGGTGGAGATACTTGCATATCCTCCGAAACGCCAAAACATGGTGAATTATATAACTGAGCGAAAAGATTCATGGAAAGAGGCGAGGTATCACAAGCACACTTTTGGGGGGGCAGGCCGGTCTCTGCTGAAGCGGTTGTGGCGAAGAGCGTCTATATGGTACACAGGCCGCGTGAGCGAACAGGGGCGAGTAGTCTAGAATTCTCGTGCAACGATGCGTCGACTGAACCGATTATGCGGTTTCCCCACAGACGAGAGAAAGTCGTGATCTGCAATTCGTCTCGGAAACCCCAATGGTGAGAATAGAATGCAAGATAAAAGCTGTCCGGAGCGGCCAAGCGCTACATTGGGGGAGCAAGAACACAGGTTAGCTATTTGATTCGATTCATGGATTTGAAGTGCGGGTCAGGACGAGGTTGGTCCCCCCAAACGGGTTTGTTCAGCTGAGGAGTCAACCCAGCCCCAGACTCGCAAAATCCCCGAGTTTCGACAGAGCGGGAGGGGGGATGTGTGGGAGAGCCAGGGGATCCACGAGGCCGACACACCGCGAACGCCAAGGGATCGAGAGGGTATTGGTGTCCCGTATACGCACCTTCCAGACCTGAGGGAGCGACAATGAAGGGAAACAGTCCCTAAAGACTCCTGAACGGTGGGATGAGGGGGGTTGACGCGAAGTGATGTCCGGAGAGGTGATGATCAACTTCGCCAGAGGCGCCCCGGTCGGGGAGAAGAGGGGAGAGGGGGAGTTTGGGCGGAAGGCGGATTGAAGGGCACAGGCGAAACCAGTCCGTCAGTCCATGCGACCGTTCAATCAGACAGACACGTTCGGGTGGGGGTAGCAGATCAGTCGGTAGGCGGGATTGAGGATGACGAGAGAGATGAGTTGAGGTTGGTAATAATCCGCGGGAGGGAGTTGAGTAGTCACGTTGGTCGCTGCGCTGGCGGCTGCGTCTGGATCGGCCGGCAAAGGATCCCTGAGGTTCGATAAACCCAAGCGTTCAAGCTGGGCGGAAATACCCAACGACCTTAAGCCCGAGGAGCGGCGGCGGGGGGGAAAATAGCGACGATACGCGAACGAGCGAGCGAGGCGAGTGAGTCGTGGGAGCTAGAGAGGGGAAGAGGGGGAAAACTCGTTTCAGTGCTGGTGCTGGTGCTTGATTACATGAGGGATGGTTCTATTTGCAGAATCCGGTCTATCCAGACGGATGCAGAGGGGATTCTTCCTGTCTAGAGGCCCCTTGATTTTAATCTCAGGCCAGTCCGCCCCCCTTCTTTCATACATTGATCATCCATCGCGCGTGCGTGCTGCATCAGGATGAAACTGCTGCCTGTGGATGGATCCATGCTGGGGGGCAGAACAGCCGACGGTATGTATCAGGTACCGCACCGGCCATATCCACCGGGGCTGAACCACAAGTACCGGATACTGCCCTGCCTTCCCCCGTCCTCCGTCGCGCATATCCACTGCGGAAGAAGATATACTAGTAAGACTATTTCCCGACCCCAGAGTACTGATGGATGGATGGATGGATGG
>RHLO01000989.1:0-20345 GCA_003719415.1 Aspergillus olivimuriae
CGACCTTTCCGTACGAGCCACCATGGGCTCTCTGGTGCGAGAGCGACTCCAATAAAAATAGGAACCGGCCAAATCCATTGGATAGCAAAGGGGATTCGATACGCCCATTCGTCCGTCCGTTCAGACAGTCCCTTCAAGATACCAGATGCAATAAGTTGCCCAATCACCCAGCAGAGGTTCACATAAGTCGTCAAATAAGCACGAAGGGCAACCGGACACACTTCCGAAGCATAAGTGACGCTGAGAGTCTGATAGATACCGAGAGGGATGCCCATCAGAATCTCACCAACCAAAAGGGTTTGCACATTTTCGGCAAAGAACAGGATGAAAATGAATGCAGTAGTCGCGATCAACGATCCCATCATGGTCTTCCGGTAGCCAAACTTCTCAGACACGATTCCGTTGAGGAAAAGACCCAGGATCTGTCCACAGTTCATTGCGTTCGACAGACCTGCCTGCCAGGCAGCCGTTAAGCCGTAATTTCCGTCAGAGAGAAGCTTGCCATACTTTCGATTGAATGCTGGATATCCGTAAAAGGAGCCCATGAGGACTACATCGTAGCCCTCCATGATGATGGCGGCGGAGATGAGTACCGACCATCCTATCGCCTTGGGGTACAGCTTCAAGCCCCGCCAGAGGCTCATGTTGTGTTCCTTTTCTGTCGCGTTGCGGGCATCGTGGATGACATTGTCCATATCAATAGGAGGTTTGAGGTCGTGCTCGACATGTTGGGTGCTGGATTTGGTTTCCATCGTCGCGGTAAAAAAGGAGTCAATGACAGAAAAGTAGACAATGAACGGTAGGACAATGAGTCAAGACGAGTGAGGTGAGACGAAAATCACAGTCTCGACGCGAGGGATCGAAGGCACTTATAGAGGTGGCAATTGACTCTCAGGACGCGACAGTTTTGCTCATGTCACGCCCCCCTCCTCGCCGAACGTCGAAAGCGATGGCACACAGTCAGGATTGAAGGCAAAGCGGCCGTTCCTCGGTATAGCATCCCTGGACATTATGAGGCTGGCAGCCAGACTCCGGCCGGATTCCTTTCATCGCTTCTGCGATGCCCCAGACCTGGGCTCTCTCGGCATAGACGTGCGCCGGCCAATTGGACTCTCCAGGTTCAGGCTAGCTAGCTAATCGGCCCTTTTGTGGGTCTACCTGTTCTCCTGCAGGAACGTTCGATCGATTTTGGAATCCGGGGTGAGTTGACCGGAAATTGCGGGTCCGTCTGCGAGCCGATTATCGCCCGCGGCCTGATTTCGCGAGCCGGCGCTCTCCCATCGCCCATGGAGTCGTTCCTGCACGCGCTTTGGTGGGCACCGTGCGGCGCCGTCCTGGTATGGACGGTGGGCCTTGTCTGTTGGCTCGCAGAACATTCTCCATTTGCAACCGAGTTCTCTGCAGAAAATCGAGGTACATGTTCACTCCCCCGTAGTCTCAGCCTCGACTGGCCGCTCTCGGAATCACCAGGTGAAGCTTTCGTCAAAGAAATCAATCCAACTGCGACTCTGGGCCTCCCTACATACTCTCCGCACTTCGTCACTGAACCCCCCACTGCCGCAGGACAAGATGCCCATGGCCCCAACCTGGTTCTCCACCTCCCACCCTAGCACCTGCTCGAAATTCGGCCGCCCGTTAAACACCTGCTGCTCGGTCTGACTGTCCACCGCAGTGTGGCTCATCTCATCCGGGTCGCACACCCCCGTGACGTAGACCTGAATGCGCACCACACGCGCCGGTGTCCTACTCAGGGCACACTCTTCTCCTTCCACCTCTTTGCCCTTTCCAGCCCTCAGAATACTACGTATCCAGCCGTCGACGCTCGCTAAATCTCCCAGCGATCGAATAGCCCAGACCAGAGAAACTCTCCGCGCCGCCACCGTTCCATCGATTTGTCCGCGCACAAGCCTCCGCAGATACAAAAGATGGTGTGTGATTCCAACGCCACCCGCGAACAAGACAACAGTTCCATACGAATCAAGCGAGTGAGTGGCCCCGTACGGCCCCTCGACAAGAGCATGTACGGACAGGGTCTGGTTCATGCTCCGGCGGACTCGCCGTGCGAGCGTCGCAGTGAATCCTGTGCGGCGGCGGATGAGGATGTAGATTGCATTTGGCCGGAGTGTCCCGTGATTGCTCTTCCTGGAGATTGCTGTAGCGTCGCGAGGGGCTAACATCATCGGATCCTCGCTCCAACATACTGAGAAAGGGTGCGAGGTCCAGAGAGATATTGAGGGGACGTACAGGTAGAGATGCTGTCCGGGGATAACATGCCACGGACGGGGAAGATGCAGGGCTACTCTCATGAGGTCATCCGACAGATATTCAATCACGGCCATGGTCGGGATGCGGCTGCCGTTGCGGTAGAGAATTGTGCCGATGCGCGCCGCGCGCTGTTCGTTTCCAGCCGGTTAGTGTCTTTGCAGGTGGTGGAAGAGGTGTTTCGGGTGGACCTTGTACCTCAACCCCCCAGAGGATTATCGCAGCAAGTAAATATTGCTGAGCCACATGCCCCTCTATATGGATCCAAAGGAAGATATATGCCGCAGCCACTATAGCGATATGGAGGTGCAAAAACGTCTCGTAAAAGGCATGGCGTATTGGAGACGCAGAATGGAGAAAGAGAAAGACAAAAGAAGTCGCAGCCTGAAGCCGTAGCCAATCAGTTTAGCAAAACGGCCACAAGCCGGGGTATGTTCAAAGGGAACTGACAATCAGTCCTGTCTGGATGAACCAGCTCTCCCTGAATACTATCCGAACTGCATCCAAGCCACCTATGGGAGCAACAGGACGTGAGCACTCACACACATGCATTCCGCACCAAGGAGCAGCATTTGACCTACCTTCTCGCGCTTTGGGAATACACCAGGCAAGGGCATGAGCCAAGGATTCCAAGACAACAATGCGTGCCAGCCACCGATGAAGCAGGTTGAACGTATCGTAGGAAATACGAAGGAGGCAGATCATCGGATTATTCCTGCCGGCTATCAACACCACCGGTATTAGATTGACTGTCGCCATCGTGCCCGTTCGACGTCGGAGCACGGCAGCAGCTTGGTCAGTATGATACGGCAGATTCACCGTACACAATGCCACATTCATCACAAAGAGTCCTAGCACAACACAGGACTGACAGCGGCTAGGTAACGTGCCCATGTTTACAGCCCGAGAGAGCCGAAACTCCCGGTAGTGACGCGTGCGAAATAGTGCAGCATACAAGAAATGCATCCGAGCCGCTGCAAGCCACTTTGGTGCAAGCGCAAAGTACTGTTGTCGGTCATTTGTCAGGCATGCTACTTGTCGTAAATAACATGAGAGACCAAAACAGACTCTCCAAATGAAGAGAAGTGCGGCAAAGCATCCAAGGGCCAGCAGGGCGTAGCGAGCAAAATCGGTGTCCACCTTCTCGTAATAGAGACCGTGCGGATTGTCGCGGTGGCTGTGTCTTTTGTCGACTTGCATTGTGGTTGAGACCAGCGAGGCCCGAGTGAGATCTGTCTCAGCCCCGTAAAGAAAAGCTTTGTGTCTGTTACTCACGTTGGTCGGTATCTGGTGACACTGTGGTTTGCGATTCAAAGCCTGGATGTGCTATGGCGATTTAGCCTTCAATGAATCATATATAATGATATGCGAGCAGAGAGGCCGCCTGGGTGCTACTTGCGAGAAATAGACAGGAGTGTTCGACACATTGTAGGTCGCAGTTACATGGATTTAGATAAGGCCAAAAGTCGGCTCTAATATATATATACTACCACCTTGGCGACTTTGTCACCTACTACGGTATCACAGCCCCGCAACATCCAAAATCACTAGACAGAGGGGGGCGCAACGAGGTGTAACTCCGAAAGACCTCTAGACCTCTGAACCTCTTCACTCTTTCTGCACCTCGGGCGTACTCCGGGTATATTTCTTGCAGATGGGCCGAACAATTCATTGGGGTCCCCCGTTGACCTGCACATGCAAACAATTGTGGCGGGGTTGTAGGTATGTAACGGTAAGGGTTCTCAGGACCTTTGGCGCTTTTGGCAAGCGAACGTAGAAAAGGGGTAGGATGGGTATAATTTGGGGACATGTACACATGTACGAGACTTTTCTACAATTTTTTTTTACAGTGCTACTGGCCTGGATTGACGCAAGGAAGGAAGTCCATCAAATTGTAGTAGGGTCTTTGTTGTCACCAAAGTAGCTTGTGCGGGAGGGCAGTTTGAGACCAGTCGTCAGGGCATTCCAGGGGGTGGACGCCGAACTGACGTCTGAAGGGTTCTCAGGGGCCCCATCCCTCGGAGTTCTGGATGCTTGCGAAGTTTCCGTGAGGATGAGGTGTTGGCGTCCCAACCCATGGCCGGAGGAACCAGCAGGCAATGTTTGCGCAGATTGAGACTCTGTCCAGCCCCTGCTCGCGAAGGGGTGTGCCTTTTCCGGGGCTGAACTTGCTTTGTTGGAACTAGGCTCAATGAATTAGGCTGGTTGGACCAGGCAGAAAACACTGAACTAAACTTGTAGTTACGCCGTGGAACGCCCGGGAGTGCTGGGACTGGTTTCTGATGCTTGGCCTTGTGTGATAAATCACCCGTTCTGCCCCTCCACCATGCAACAGCTTTCAGTCGATAGGTCCGATAGTATGCGACATGGCGTTTCCCTTCTTCCCGGAGTGCCATCCGTCCATGACCGTGGAGAACTACGCTTACATGCGACAGCTTTGGCAGCATCAATCAGCGCTATCCGAGGGCCAACAAGATGTGGGAGAGCCGGCAGAACAGAGACCATCCGCGAGTGCCGGCAGAGCATCATCCGAGCCGTCGAGCCTGCGACTCCAGCGAAGTGGAAGCGGATCTGGGGTGCAGGGGGCCAGGCGTCCGTCGAGAATAGCCCAAATCTTCATCCCGGCCAAACTGCGAAGGGCCAAGTCCGTAGAGGACTGGGGTGGTTCCAACGATGGTCGCTACACTGGAGATACCTCTGGAATTTCACCCCCTTTCAGTCCTCTAACCGCCCCAGCAGCGACTCGACGGGGCACACCAACCGCCACTACAATCTCAGCAACCATGACTTCAGCTGTCGATCCAGCAAAGCACATCTTTCGTATGTACTCTGCTAGACTGACAAACCCGTTCTCTCCGGAATTCGAGCTGAATCCTCTCCTGCTCAACATCAATCACCCGCTGCTATCTAAGCATCATACTGGGCGGCATACTCTCAGGGTCCTTGACCTGGGGGGTGTTGAAGGCAGTATGCTTACATCTCATCCCGTTTCTGTATCGTCGGCTCTCGCTAATCCTAGGGAAACACAGGTGTGTACGCACGGACGATCGCTGGTTTACCATACGTTGCCGTATGCCAGCTCCCACAACCGCAGCTACCGACGAGCCTCTCGCCGGATCTACCCTTTAAACCAAAGAGCTTCGATGTTGTCACGACAAGAACTCTGTATAAGTTCATCGCGAACCCCCATCGTCCTCATACTCTAGAGCCGAAATCATGGGTTCAAGAAATCCATCGCATTCTAGTTAAGGGCGGTCATCTCGAGTTCTTTTTCGTCGATCCTCACCTCAGCCGAGCCGGGCCGCTCACAGGACAGATGGAACCCTGTCTATATGACGGTCACCGATCGTGCAGCTGCGGGCAGACTAACCAGGATTGTGCCTGCGCCACAGCAGCGGTAGACCCAACCGCAGAGGCTATGACTGGTACTCAGTTTCTCAAACTCCTTGTCAGCGAGGGATTCACCACGGAGAAGTGTACAACGCTTATGTTTCCATTCTCTCTGCTGTCCTCCATTTTTACTAGGGATGGGCAGCGACTAAGAGTGGATCAGGCGGACTCGGGGAGTGGTGAGTCCGAGGAGACTTCACTGCTCGCATCCATCATCAAGACGGTTGACCAGGAGTGTAGAGAGAATCAAACGGCGTGGAGATGTATGATAGGCTCTGTCCGAAAGAGGTAGCAGAGAATTAGCCCGATGCCAATGTAATTTTCCGGTGCTATCGAGCTCAACAGTACGTTTAGAAGACCCGGGGTTAGGCCGGCAACAAAAACGGGCGTTCTTCGGCGGTAAGCAACGCTCATCGAGCCTCTGGTGGCCCATGTGAGCAGGACATGGAGGCTGAGGAAACTACCAAGGGCCAGCTCATGAGTCGTTACCCAAATATTCTGCGGCCCCGGGATAATTCAACAGCAGATTCCGATGCGGGGCGTCCAGCAGTGTGGGGATAGGAAATGCGGGGAAGTAATGGGCGTTCTTCGGCCGACGTAGCGCCGAATCCCTCGCCCCTTGCGCGTTACGGGGTTTGATCTAATGCTGAATTTTTCGGGCCCAAAACAGATGTGCTGTAGACCTCAACAAGACGGGCCTCCGAAGAAGTGGTACCTGGCGATGGCAGCACATGGAAGAATGTCCATCTTGTAGCGGATTATGTTCTGAATTCACGAATATGTATATTCTATGAGCCTCTTCAAACTCAGGTAATGACGGGACTCCGTATTGATGGGTTCCGCCCTGAACATCCAAGGAAGCCATGACTTCAAGATGAACACGCAAAAAGACCCGCTACCACGATGTGGCGTCCTTTATTTCCGAGCGGTCTGGGCAGACCCCGGATTATTCAATCTCGTCTTTGCCTTGGCGGCGGCAAACGCTTCGGAGTCCCTACAATCATCAAGGCTGTCATGGGTATAAATACGTGGTGGAAGTACGACTTCTTTGGATGAGAACAGACACCTTGTCCGAGTATTCTCTGAGAAGCCCATCCAATTGCCTTTTAAGTGATCCTACGAAATGAAAGCCTTCCTAGCAGCGGCAATTTTCATGGCTGTGGGCGCAACCTGCCTACCTTCCTCCAGTGGGAACGCGACGGCTTGCGATTCCAACCTCTGTACCTGGTGGCATGACTCTGGCGAGATCAACACAAAAACCCGAGTTCAGCCGGGTAATGTACGCCAGTCTCACCGTTACAATGTTGAGGTTCGCCTTGCTGGCATCAACGACTTCCGTCCCTCCTTCGTCTACGAGTCAATTCCAAGAAACGGCAACGGACGCATTTACTCGCCCTGGGACTACCCCAACGACGGCACTTTGGGCAAGGATGTGGATGATGGAATCAGCATTGAACCCGATGTTGGCATCACCATGGCGTGGTCCCAGTTCGAGTATGCCCAGGACGTTGATGTGAAAATCACCCGCCGCGACGGCCAGAGCTTGGGCTCAACCTCCAATGTGATTATCCGGCCCAGCTCCACCAGCTATGCCCTGAGTACCTCAAGTGACGGTGGAATCATCATCCGTGTGCCGAAGGATGACAACGGTCGTCGGTTTTCCGTAGAGTTCAACGATGATCTCTACACCTACCGCTCCGACGGACAGAACTACGTCTATTCCGGGGGTGATGTGGTCTCTGTCGAGCCCCGAAACGGTCTCCTCATCTTTGCTAGTGCCTTCCTTCCTTCCGACAAAATCCCTCAGATGAATAACGACAACACCAAGACAATGATTCCCGGACCCATCAACGCCGGTGACTGGGGAGACAAGCCAATCCTTTACTTCCCTCCTGGAGTGTACTGGATGAACTCCAACCCACAGGGTGATAAGCCCAAGTATGGCGAGAACCACCTGAAGCTCCATCCAAACACGTACTGGGTGCACTTTGCTCCAGGAGCATACGTGAAGGGCGCAGTCCAGTACACGACCTCAAATGGCGACTTCTTGGCCACGGGACACGGAGTCCTCTCCGGAGAACACTATGTCTACCAGGCAAACCCTGCAAGCTACTACCAAGCTGTCAAGAGTGACCAGACGAGCCTTCGCCTTTGGTACCACGAAAGCGTGCAAAGACAAACTTGGCACTGCCATGGCCCAACCATCAACGCCCCTCCTTTCAACACGATGGATTTCCACGGAAACAGTGAGGACGCCAGCGTCCGCATCACCGACTATAAGCAGGTCGGCGCATTCTTCTTCCAGACGGATGGACCACAAATGTACCCCAACAGTGCTGTCCATGACGTCTTTTACCATGCGAACGATGATGGTATCAAAGCTTACTACTCCAACGTTGCCGCCGAGCGCCTCACGATCTGGAAAGTCCACAACGACCCCATCATCCAGATGGGCTGGGACTCACGCCAGGTCGATGGCGTCGTTATCGACGGTCTCAATATTATCCATACCCGTTACCGCCGCTCGGAGACCGTGGTACCATCCGCAATTATTGGAGCATCCCCCTTTTACATGGATGGCAAGACACCGGACTTCAGCAAATCCATCAGCCTGTCTATTTCCAACGTCGTCTGCGAGGGAATCTGTCCATCTCTCTTCCGCATCCAGGCTCTACAAAACTACCGGAATTTCCAGGTGAAGAACGTCGCTTACCCTGATGGCTTAATCACTGGCAGTTTTGGTCTCGGCCAAAGTATCATCCCCTACGTACAGGGGATGAGTATGGAGCTGCATGTGGAGAACTGGACCATTCGGGGAGAGAAGGTCACCATGGATAACTTCCAATCGGACCGGCTGGGTCAGCTGAACATAGCTGCGGAGTACTGGGGTCAGTGGTCTATTGAGTGAAAGCCTGGTTCTTTACGCGGCCTGCCTTGGGCATGTACATAGTATAGTGCCTCTCTCAACTTTGTTGAAAGGCTTTGAATGTCCATTCTATGTATGTGCAGCCTGCCAAGCAAATTCATGAGACGCAGAGAAAGAGAGAGGAGGGGGAGTGTGTGTATGCGTGTATATGTGTGTGTGAATTCATACGCTGACCCCTCGCCGACATCAGCGATATGCAGGATCTCCCTGACCTATCTCACTATATATTGCCTCATATACATTAAACCATTACTTTCCAGATGAGTTCAAAGCTTTGTCGAGGCCTATGTTGGCCCAGTCGCCTGATGTTCTGTTTCCGGACGGGATGGGCTTTTTGCTATCATTCGGCGACCTGGTTTGGTTACCATTTCTCTACTCTACGCAAGCTCGTTATCTCAAAGATTTCCCCGTGTATCTTGGTGGGTGAAGAATTCTCGCTGTCGCTGCTGTATTTAGACTCAGTATTCTTATATTTAAAGCCGCGAATAACCAGAAACACCCATTCTGAACCCAGCTAGACTACCTAGCTGTGCACGATTTATCTTCCATCAAGACTAAGCACGGAGCCCGCCTCCTCATAGCTGGGTGGTAGGGTCTCTCCCGGCATATCAGCTACTGTAGTGATTGGTTGTAGGCTTTGCCCTTTAGTCTTCCTACAGGTGTTCCGGGATACATGATTCTCTTAGTAGAGACTGGATTGGCCTGATCCGAGCTCTCCGGATCGCAGTCTCGCACTATGCTAGACAGGCGAGTAGCGGTCCAAGTACCTGCAACTGGATGGGGGATGATCTTCACATACTTCTACGTGCTCTACTGTACGTTGGAGTCTTGCTCATCGACCGCGAACGCCGAGGCCATGTCATGTGCGCGAAGAAGTATGGCGAGGATTGGAAGAGATACAAGCGGACGGTCAGATGGAGGATCTTGCTCTGGTTTTATTGAGAACAGTCTTTAGGCTGTACCACGAGCTAGAGACGCAGGTTATAGTGAAGACACCTCGTCTGTTCACAGATGTGCCAGGAATACGACTGGAAGTCTTCTAGAGGAATAGCAGAGCAGGGTCATTCCACCGATCCCATTGTTTCAAGGCATTGTGAGTCTTGTTGTATCAATTTGCATGCTAAAGAATGCTCTTTCAATTGTTTGCGAGGGTAATACCACGTGTGGGAGGAGTCCATTGCCGCTTGGGGAGCGAATGGAATATGCCGCCAGCGGGGCCCAAGATGAAACATGCTGGGAAATGTCGTTACTTGCCAAGCACAACAGCAAGCACATCATGAGGGAGGGGCCTTGGACTGGTGGACTTGAGTGTGTCTGTTTTAGCAGATCAGCCTGTGACATCGGCCAATCTACTAGACATAACCCAGATGGAAACCCCTCTCCTCCCATCTACTTGATGTACGCAAGACATTAAAGAAATATCAAACATATGCTTTGTGGCTCCATCAGGTTTCTAACATATCCTTAATAAGGTATTCCTCTTATTACGTACGTGTTGTTAGTTATTGCCCTAGTAGCCACTGTCTTATATACCTTAGCAGCCCTAACCTAGTTACTTAAAAAGTCCTTAAACCTAACTGTAGATGAAGCTAACGCCTATAGCCTAATTAAAGCTATGATAGAAGTAGTTATTACCTGTTATACCCACCTTAGAGGCAGTGTTCGGATAATATAGTATATTAATAGGGGGGCAGTATATCAGGAGCAATAAGCAGCCGGAAAGAAAGTAAAGAGAAAGTACATTATCTGTCAAGAGAGTATAGACTAGGCTATATAGATCATATGGCGGGTATTAGATGGTAGGTAGTAGGTGTAAAAGCAGCGAGGCATCAGCACAATACCTAAAATGGATTTACTAGACCAGAAGGGGCAGTGGGATTCCTATATGGGATATAGGTGGTGGCGGGCGGCAGAGCGGTGGTTTAATAGGGGCCATTTCTGGCGCCACGCTAACCGGCACAACAATAACTTGTTTGATAAGACGCACGAGCCGTGCCATTGCCCGACGCATGCTCATGGGTCTAAATGAGCCGAAAGATGGCCTACACCAAGGTAGGCAGTACGTGAAGCGCCCTTCGGCCATGGACGGAGACTTTCCAGATGCCAAGTCTCCGAGCCCCTCTGGCGAGCCCATCTCACCCCAGCCAGGTACCTACTGCCCTGGGCTGTCTCCCACGCTACATCTTTCTCACTTTTGCAACATGATTTATGCTGTGCTACTATTTGGACAGTACACGCACGTTCATCATGTTGTAGTTGGCAGTCCGTGTTGGGAGAGGCAGATTGTCCTCCAGAATGCGGCTGCCCTTGTATACTTCCCGTCTGGGGTACTTCAGCCGCTACTCGACCCACGCCCCTGGGGAGGCATAGCGTCGGGGCAAGATCCGCACTAGTATTGGAGCCGGTTGGGTAATCCTCTGTATCCTATCTTTCATAGGGTTGCTGTCTGAATCCCTCTACACTCGTCGATGTCAAGTTCAACACAGACAGGCCCATCTTGAGTTCGCTCTAAACCACCAACCAGGGGAACAAGCTTGTCCTCGAAGTAGCAGTATGACTCTAACAAAGACCGAGACAGGGTCCTCGGTATCTAATTGGTATCTTGATCTAGCAACACCTGGGAAAGAAGACGGTGCGATGTATCACCATGGACGGTTAGTGACCTTGATAACCAACCACGTAGACGGCGTTGAGGACGACCGATAATGGACCACTTACATTCATGCACCCCGTAAGCTTACTACGGAAGGATCATAAGGTACTATCTGCGCTGGATGGAGAAGTCAATCGACCCCTGGTGCATGCGTCACCAGCAAGGCGAGCGGCTAAATGAATCACACCACGGGTTCCTTCGGCTCTCTAGCCTGCTCCTCCGTCATCTCATGCCCAAAGGTCTTTGCCCTGGCCGTGATATCCGGGATCGCCGTCCGAGCCACCATTCGCCCCGCCCAGTCCTCGATGTGCGGTCAGTCCGCGATGTTGACGCCAAGGACGGTAAAACATCCATGGCATGGCGAATGAGAAGTAAGATAAATCGACGATTGTTGGTCGGTCCAGCAGAGCAATCTATTGTTGTTCAGGGAAGTTAGTCGCTGGTTCAGAATGTCCCACTGCTTCAGGACGTTCTCATACAACCTACAGACGGGTCAGTGGGTGTCATATGGGACCGCCATGAGCTCACATGCTTTGCAATAGTACGCGGGAGCTGCACCGGTTCTTTCCGGGTGGGATATTCCCGCAGGAAATACAGCCAGTATTGCGCCGTGGCCCTAGAGTGCGTTAGCTGCATGGTCCCGAGGCTAACGTGCATGGGGTCGCGGGTGAGGTGGTATCGATCACCGAGATGACATGGGGCACAGCGGCCAAGATGAGTCGTTTCAGATCCTCAATATAGGAACTTTCATTGGCTGGTGAATTCCCTGGTCGCTAGTCTGGTGGAGTCGTCTGGGCAGGGAGACAATCCATCCCAGATACTAATGTACCCAGCACCACTCGGCCGTCGAACGCCACGTCGCCGATCACCAACCTGGCCATTAAGCGACGCGCTGGAGGTCTCAGTGCAGCTCAGAATTGCGCTGATCGATGAGAGGACCAGGACCAGATGTCAGACAATGTGCGTCTTATAGAGCTGCGGACCGCCCCTGACTTGGAATCTCGCGCCGGTCGGTGGCCGAACCAAGGCCATTGGTAAAGACAGAATGGGAGGGGTGATTTGATTTCTATCGTACAGCAATCTTGAACAACTAACAATACAGCACTCAGTAGGACGTCACGAAGACTTTTCGTCGTCGGGGGCGGCGGACTTGGCAGCATCCTGGCCAGTACAACTGCCCATGAGCTGTAACGGCACGAGAACCAAAGCCAGAAGAGCGAAACTCATTGCTCCCCACCAGGTTGCCCCCAAGGCGCGCGTGTAGAGCTGCAGGACGCTCGCTCGAATGGGGGGCTCGAACGACCGCGTGAACTCTTGGCTGGCTCGGGCATAGGCCCCGCCGTGCTGGAACTGGCTGCGGATCGAGGAAGGAAGGAGATTGAGATTGTTGTCCACGGTCTTATCAAAGATTATCGAGGGGATGGTGACGCCCCAGACGAGTGCAAAGCTGCGCAAGTAGTTGAAGAGCCCAGTGACCGACCAGAGATCGTCGGCGGAGAATTGCGCCTGGACGCTGGGTAGCAACGTAGCCATCAGGAGTCCGTTTCCTGCCGCGATGATAATTTGCAGCGTGGCATGCACGGCCGTGGCTGTAAGGGCGTCAAAAATCTGGAACAGCCCCAGGCCCAGGGCCATTAGTATGAAGGCCAGCAGATTGATCAGAATTGACCACTGTTTGGGGAGCATGGAGGCAGCAATTCCGCCCAGGATGGAAAAGACCACCATACCGACAATCGTGGGCATCAGGTCAAATCCGGCCTGCTGGGGGGAAAGTTCGAGCACCGCCTGGAAATAAATGGTCAAATAGTAATTGACCCACATGATGAGCATGCTCTGGATGAAGTTCTGCAGCTGCAGAGAGAGTGCTGGAATCTTGCGGAGCAGTCGCAGAGGAATCAACGGGTTGGCACAGAAGTGCTCATAGATGCCCATCGCAAGCAAACCGCAGGCCCCGAGTACCAGGGGCAGAATGACGCGGAACGACGACCAATCGTACATTTTACCCCCCATAGTGAGTGGCAGCAAGATCGCAAGCGTGCTCGGGGGCAGCAGGATATTTCCTACCCAGTCGAAGCGGCGCACAATGGATCTCAGCTGCGAAGTCGTCTCGCGCTGGGCCTGTGTCCGATGGCCCAGCACGGGGAAGAGACAGAGAATTGCCGCAGCAGCCAGCGGACAGTTGATCCAGAAGATCCAGCGCCAGGCAATGTGGTCAACAATCACGCCACCGACGACGGGGCCAATAAGCAACCCCAGACAAGAGGTGGCCATAACGATGCCCAGCATCTTGGGGCGCTCTGGTAAGGGCACCATATCGCTTACAATCAGCTCGGCTATGAGAGGGATGCCACCGCCTCCTATGCCCTGGATCAGTCGGCCTATGAGGATAACCGCGAGTGACTGTGCTGCCCCCGCCACACCACTGCCGACGCCAAATAGCACGATATTGAGCAGCAGCAGGGGCTTGCGTCCGAAGATCTCGGCGAGCCAGCCTGTCAGCGGCTGGAAGATGGTCGAAGCAAAAGTGTAGGCGTTTATAATCCAAACATATTCAGTGGTGTGCAAGGCGCGCGAGATGCTGGGCAGCGCAGTCACCACGATGGAGCCCTCCATGGTGACGGCAAGGCCGCTGAGGCAAAGGGCAGGGAAAACAATCCAAAACCGCCAGTCCCGTGGCGGATGGTCAACATTGTGGTCGTTATTGTGGGTGATTGTCTCTTCGCCGGTGGTCACCTCCGTCTGGTCGTTTGAGTCCTTCAGTTGGGTCGCCATCGTCGTGTCGAAGACCCTGGTGATAGAAGAAGAGGCAGACGCCGTTGTCAATCTGAGGGGGGGGAGGGAGGTAAAAGGTCGAATTTCAGCTGAATCCTGTCAATTTGAACGATTCTCCTGTGCTTGGAGAATGACGCGCGTGTTCAGGGATCATGTCAGACTGTTGCGACAACGACAAATCCTGTCATCTGAGCAGACACCGAGACACGTGCTGCAGCAGAGCTGGTGATAGTAGCGGATAGCGGCGTAAACGTGGGATGTTTGTTGGCCCCGATGCTGCGTCATGGTGGTTGTTCATCTGCATCTGGTGGCCGCAATCGTCCAGTGCGGAATTCTCCCTTGAGGCCTCAAAAACGTGTGGCAAGTAGCGCTAGCCATGATTGAATCCTCTGCGCAGGGTGGTGAATCATCGTATGCAGTCAGAGGCAGACATAGCGCTGCCCAGCCCTTGCCCTAAACATCACGCGCAGCGGTCGATGTGCCTGGGATCATAGCGGGTTTCTGGGCACAATACCTGGCGGAATTTCTGTTGGCCCAGATGCCACAGGCAGTGGTTGTCGCCTCGCATGGAATCCACTCCTTCGCTTGTAATAACACTGCGGGACGTCTGCGCCGCCCGCAAGGTTACATTCCGTCTCGAACTTGGCCGCCACCAGGATTCAGGCCGCTAACGCAGAAGTCGCCGGTGGGGGCTTTTGCTGACAACCAGGGCACGGGTAGTAACAATCGCGCTATACCTTTGCAGGTGGGTGGGAATGTAAGTAGAGAAGGGTCTATGTCGAGGGGGCTGCGCGGCTTACGACTTGAATTATAATTCTCCAGAATACTTTCAAAAAGAGAAAGCTAAAGCTAAAAAGGACCGAACCACTCTAAATGTACCTTGAGTGATAATTTCTGTGAGGCCTTCGTCATGATCCATACTATGGGTGAAGCTCCACGCTCGTCATGGACCTATATAGGGAAACTCCCGATATGGCTCAATTCAGAATTCGGCTTCTCATGGTAGGTAGGTAATATTGTGATATGAGTTTTGGGAAGATGCTCTCCTTTATACCATTATTTGCCAGTCAGCACGTGTTTTTTCCCGCATTGGAAAATACAAGTTCCTCAGGCCGTGAGATATACTTCACTGAAGAAGTTGATTTTCTTTCAAGAGATGCATTCGTTACTTGCGTGCAAAAGTTCCAGGTGAGAGCTCTTGTATAATGAGACGTATGGTATCGTCTCTGCAGTCATTGGATTGTTGGTTTATAGTCTACCCAATCATATTCTCACTGGAGATGAATACCTCTGCGCCTTTCAGCCATAATATCCCTCAGCCCACTCACTATCTCTAGATACGCAGCTCGGGTGGTATTTCTCCCGGCTTCGCTGCTTTGCGTCTTGCTAGAACCCTCTGGCCAGAGAAAACATTTTGGAAGTATAATTCTGCATCAGCCAGCGCCCACATCAAGTCCCATTCCTCATTTAAAGTTCCCATGTTAGCCTTGCCTATCTCCTTGTCACGGGGGGCCGGCCCTATTTATTGCGGTAGGGGAAAGTCCGTAGTACCCAGCATATCAAATATAGCTCCACACAGTTCTCACAGCTCCCCCTTTGGGTGTTGTTTTACCTTGTATGTGTGTGGCTCGCGCCAGAAAACCACTTGATCGTCGTAGGGCTTAAAGGGCGTTTCAAGGTCGCGCTGGTTGCATTTCCCCCATTCCAACCCATCAAAAACAGGATGTGATTTCATCTCCACGGGACTGTGGTGCCTAAGCGACGTCTAAAGCCTTTATGAAGCAGTTTGGTAAGGATATTCTTTGCACTTGATGGTATTCCAATGGGTAGCTGGAGGTCATCATGGTTAATCCTATACCACCGCTCCTCTTCATCCTTATGGTAGAAAGATGGAGCGCCTATCAAGAGCTCATAGAGGATAACCCCTAGGCTCCAACAATCACCAGCTCGAGATGGCTTTCTCTTGCTAAGAGTTTCGGGGGCTGGATATGCCGCTATGCTGGGTGGAATATAATCCGTGTCCTTGCACAGGCCAAGCGTAAAGAGGCTTGGTTTGCAGAGACTGATGTGGCCAGAGGAATCGAGGAGGATGTCCTCTATCTTTAGACTACCGAGGATGGTATTCTTTGCATGTAAATAATCTAGTATGCAGATCAGCTCTGCAACATAATTACTCGCCTTGGTAATGCTGAATCGTCGGTCTCTCTGCACATGGTCAGAAAGGTATCCTCCGCTACCGAGCGGTGAAAGGAGTTCCAATCTGTCATCTGAGGAGACAAAGGCGAACATGAGCGGAGCCATGAAAGGATGCTGGATCGTAGAACGCAGGCTCTTTATACCTGGTTGATTTTCACCACCGGGATGCTCCTGGGTAGGGTAAGGTATATGGACGATCTGCATACCGTAGCTTCTGTCCGAGTCTTTCTTATGAACATGTTCAAAGTCGCCGTTACTGTCACTCTTACTAATTTCATGAACGTTCCAATGGCTTCTCATGAATCTAGGTGGAATTTCTTTCTTGTCGTAGGATATTTCTAAACTCAACACTCCTCTGCCATTTAGGATATTCACCTTCTGTATCCCAGAGCCGGTCAGAAAAGGATTCAGTCTAACACATCCAAGTGACATGCACTGATGCTTAAATGTTTCCTGTAATGAGGATAGAGGACTTGCTTTATCCGGTTTGTAACGGCGAATAAGTAGAGACAAGGTAAGGACCTCCTCCTGCCTTCCCTCGGATTCCGACGATGATAACAGCGACAGAGGGAATTCAAATTGAAAAGGACGATACCAAGCTTCCCAGGACACAAGTCCCCTCGCTAGGCAGGCTGAAGATGGCTTCAGATAAGAGCTGGAAACCTTGATAGTCTGCGATCACGTATGGGCGCCATTGCTTCCAGCTATTAGTAGCTGAATCCGGCAGCTTTAAACCATAGGACCCGTCGAGTCGAGATGGACGGAAACCTTTTTATACTGACAGCGGCTCGAAGTTTGGCTTCTCACTCGTCCAAACGGCATGCCAAGTCACGTGGCTGGAATCTCGTGGAAAGGACATGGCTGACAAAGACAAAGCCCATTTCGGATGGGCTACTAACTCCGTTCCGGTCGGTCTATGGGAGGTTCCGCCCTCCGACGCCTTCCAGGGAATAATGGGGGAATTCTTGTCCCCGGCTGCCACTCGGAGTAGATGACAAACATGGCGGGCATAGACTGGACCGGGGTCAGTCTTGGGTTTGCTTCTCCCCCCAGACTGATGTATAAATAGCCACCCATCTACATTCGCCATTCTGCCACCGCATCACGCCATTCACTTTATTGGAATATCAGCTGACAGTGTATATATCACCACGATGGGCTACCATCCATCTGCACAGACCGAGCAAGACAAGCTAGCGGGGACCTCCGCTGGGTATTCCACGAGCGAGGTGCTGGAACAGCTATGGGAAAGCAACGCCGTCCCTCACGGAGACTTGCAACAGCACATTCCTCAGACAACCTTGGATAGACGACGGGCCTCCATCTCAGAACATTCCCTTGAACGGGACACGAACCTCCCCGCACACCTACCAGCGAATATAGATGCCGAGCCCCACTCCTCGAAGACTGTCCTATACCTTGCCTACGGGTCGAATTTGGCCTCGGAGACCTTTCTGGGGGTGCGAGGCATCAAGCCGCTGTCACAAATCAATGTCGTGGTACCAGCCTTGCGATTAACGTTTGACCTACCCGGAATCCCCTACCTCGAGCCATGCTTCGCTGCCACTCAACCTCGCAGCCCCGGTAGCAGCGCAGACTATGCCGACATCGATGGCCAGAACTTGAATGAGAAGACGCCTGTGCCGGAGAACATACCGCTCATGTCGTCATTGGATCCTCAGGAGCGCAACAACAGGCCCCTCGTCGGCGTTGTCTATGAAGTCTCCCTCAAAGACTATGCCACGATCATAGCCACAGAAGGCGGCGGGAGCGGGTACAAGGACATTGTGATCGATTGTTATCCGTTCCCTGACACCTACGACCCGGCCGATCCTGTTCCCGAATGCCCCGACACGCGTCCATTCAAAGCTCACACGCTTTTATCGCCAGCTAGCCAGGACCCTGCGAGTGACTCGGTGACCACAAAACATCGACGGGCGAGGCCTTCAACACGGCAAGGCTACGCCCAACCGTCACCTCGCTACCTCAACTTGATCACCACCGGAGCAGCTGAACACAACCTTCCTACATCATACCGCAACTACCTGTCCTCTATTCAACCATATCGCATCACCACATTCCGTCAACGCATCGGCAAAGCCACCTTCATGGTCCTATGGGGCCCAATTCTCCTTGCAACGCTGGGCCTGGCCAGGTTGCTGGCCGGACCGGATGGCCGAAGCCCACCGTGGTTGATGGAATGGTCCAACTTCTTGTTTTCCGCGATATGGAGTAGTTACGACAACGTGTTTGTGAAAGTATTCGGGGATGGGGAGAGGACCATTGGCAGCAGCAAAAATGGTTCCCTTCGGATATGATCGAGTCTTCCGATTCAAAACGTCTAATCCATGCAGACAATAAATACATCCTATTTTTACTGCTCTAACCGTTGTATATCCGCCCCGGGGCATGCATTCGCTTTAAACATGTGTCCGCGGCAATTCCCCAGGCGCAACCTCAAGTTTATCTCACGCCATGCAGAGAATTCTAGCCCCAACGACGAAACAAAGACCCCGGTAGAAAGTGTAATCAACAAAGGAAATGGTGACATTGGATCTTCAAACAAGATTTTGAAAAGAGGAAAAATATCTAGGGTACAGATACAGGAGTCCTGAACGACATGTAACAAAACAAGCATAGACCATTGCCAAGAGCGAGGACGGCGATAGGAACCAACCTGGCGTTGGAGTTACATTATTCAAGGCTTGTTAGCCACCCCCGCGCCACTGACAAGTAGTCTCCACGACGACATTCAACGGCGGGAGACAGGGGGGCTGTATGCAATCTTCCGGGACTTGATGGGAGACCACTTGTAACGCTTCACCCAGACGCTCAGGGCGAAGAGACCGGAAAGAAGGGCGACGGCCTTGACACCCATCTTCTTGCGGTCATCCATCTCGGGCTCAGCGGCCCAGTTAAGGAATTCGACAACATCCTTGGCCATCTGGGAAGTGGTGGCGGGAGTGCCATCCTCGTACTCGACAACACCATCGTACAGGACCCGACCCATGGCAATGGCTAAACCGGGTTAGAAGACATGTATAGATGATGGGAATCGAGGATTGATAGACATACCGGTACCGGGGAAGTAAGGGTTGAAGTTCATGCCCTCCTGGACAGTGGCACCCGCGGGAGGCTCATCGGGGTAACCCGTCAGCAGACTGAAGATGTAATCGCAGCCACCGTGACGGCCCTTGACGATCAAGCTGAGATCGGGGGGGAGGGCACCGCCGTTAGCGGCACGGGCGGCCTCCTCGTTCTTGTAGGGGCTAGGGATGTAATCCGACAGCTTTCCGGGGCGCTTCTCGATATCGCCCTGATCGTTGGGCTCGGTATCATATTCGTTCTCTTCAGCGAAAGCCTTCATCTCATCGACGGTGTGCATGACACCGACGAACGAGCGCCAGGGGACACGAGACAGGGAGTGGCAGCTGGCGCAGACCTCACGGTAGACCTGGAAGCCACGGCGGAGGCTGTACAAAAAGATGAGTGATCGGTTTGGGGTGGAAGAGGGAGACCGGACCGGGCATTGTGGTCCACGTTCAGGGTACTCACGCGGCGTGATCGAAGGTCTTGTTCCACTTGGCATGTTCCCACGGGTAGGCGGTCGGGTGCAGACTAGGATCCGGTGCGTCAGCTTCGTGGCTATCTCTGCATGCCTTCGCGTCCGGTCGGCCGGAGGGACGGAAGGAACCAGGTCGAAGAATGATTGCGGCGGCGGCAGAAGATATTCACTTACCCCTCCTCAGCAGGTGTAGACGCAAAGGCTTCCTGTCCATAGAGATAGGCGGCGGAGCCAACAGCAACCGCGGTTGCGACGGAAGCAGTGACGGTGAGGTTGAAAGGGGAGTTGGCGGATTCAGCACCGGCGGCCGAAGACGAGGCCCGCTGGGTGTATGGTCAGTGTCAAGCTCTGACAAAAGCTTTCTGGGCCTCTGGCAAGTCGATTGACCTCATTGCATGGGGCCAATGAGGGTCAGATGTCGGGGAAGTGCGTACCGTGGAGGTTCTGTTCAAGGTCTGACGTGCGACACCCCGGAAGGGCACGCTGCGCAAGACAGTACGTCCCAGCATACTGACGATATGAAGGACCCTCCGGTCAATGGAAAATCAGGAAGGCTCGATAGCCACAGAGAGGGAGAAGGG
>RHLO01000099.1:0-40238 GCA_003719415.1 Aspergillus olivimuriae
TCTCCGAACACCTCCCCGACTCCACCATCAACATCGAAGAACTCTACCACCTCTTCGCCGAAAACATTCGCCACCTGCCTCTCCCCATCTTCCAAGCCTTCGTCAGCGCACCCACCCTCCCGCACTTCTCCCCCGCCGCGCAGACCACCCTCTGCGAATCTCTCCTCTACCGCATGCGCGAGAGCGCCGCCCCCACCACCGACGAGGTCTACCTCAGCCAGACCAAGCTGGAGACATGTTTTCTCCCCTTTGCAGCCAGCACGCCCAGTCTGGTCGATAACGCCAAGGTGTCAATCATCCTCGAGGCGTTGCTGATGTTGCTGGCGGAAAGTGATATGTTGAGGGTGACGGAACAGCTGAAAGAGGCGGTTATGGCGGGGATTCTGGCGCGCGCGGATAAAGTGCAGATCGAGACGAAGAAGAGTTTGGCGGCGCGGCGGAAGGAGGATCTGGAGTGGTGTTGGTTGTTGGAGAGTGGGGAGAGATTGCGGTTCATAGTCAATGAGTTGGTTGAGATACACTGAGGAGGTTGATTGTCTATGTCCTAGCTGTCCTTGTGTGGTATTGTGTTGTTGTGATTCGCGTTGCTTTGTTGGGTTGGAGAGGTGGTGTACCAACGGTCAAATTGTGTGATGAGTTCATGCTGCGTGTATAATACCCGTCTTGTCCTAACCAATACCTCTATCATGGGTTACATCTACCGGCGTGCTCTAGTGTTCTAGTGTGTATCAGATATATATCTGGCATTGGATCTAAGTGATGCATAGTGGGCTATGTACAAAAGCTCAGGACGCTGGAAACAGCGCTTAAAGATCGACAGGTCGCAAAGAACAGAGCAACATCGCCATGAGAATGAAAACAAAGCATATAGTAGCTATATTTGTGATGAACGCAGATCCCCTCCACCGGGACATCATATAATATCTGCCATACAAGATGTGACATTGCGCCTCTTCCACCTGCGAGCATCGGAGCATACTGGCAGCAAGCGAGGGAAGGCCATTTAAGGAGGAGGCCGGGGCCCGATGATCTGGCGACGAGCGCCTCCAACACCGAGACCGGGCCCTCCGCGGTTCTGGCTGTCTCCGCCCATGAAGCCGTACTGGTGGACATCCCAGGCGCCCTGGCCGGGACCCGAGCCCATCGATGGATCCGCGAGACCCCGTGCGGCTGCTTCACGGGTCTGCTTCTGGCTCTCTTCCCATTCGCGCTGGCGCTCGCGTTCGCGCTCCATCTCGCGCTCCAGGAGGGATTTGGATGCCCACCCACCGGCGCGGGTCTTCTGCTGCGCAGCTACCCGGCGACTATTTTCAGCGTCGATCTCTGCCGTCGATGAGTAGTCCGCTGGGCGGTGTGTGGCGGGCTTCGGTGCAACGGGAGGCCGGTTGGAAGACAGGAAGCGGTCAACGCGGCTCTCCGACTTAGCGGGTTCTTGGACCGGGACGGTGGGCTTAGGAAGTGGTCGTTCAGGCAGAGGACGGGTCGCCGTCGGGATAGAGTACTCGGGCTCATTGGTGGTCGATTGCCCGTACGAGGACGTCGGGTCTGGAAGTGGTCGTGATGGCAGAGCGGGCGGAGAAGGACTGGAGGCGGGCTCGTTCTGGTTCTTCTGCCATTCAGTGCGGAGTAGTCGACGTTCCTGCTCAAGCGAGGACAAGTCATAGCTGGGTTTGACAGGTGCTGGAGTTGGTCGTGGGCTGCGGGATTCGGCCGGCGCAGACGGATTCTCTCGAACAGTCTGACGTTCGCGCTGATACTGAGATTCTCTCTCCTTTGCAAGCTCAAGTTCCCGCTCTAGCTCTCGAATGCGCTGGCTTTCCTTGGTTTCAGCGCTGACGACAGGGCTAGGGCTGCGACGGCCAGCCTGGCTGGCTTGGTATTGGCTGAGGAATTGGCCGTTCAGACGGACGTCATTGGCCTCACGACGGCGCAGCCGCTCCTGTTCCATTCGCTCTTCTGATTCCTTTTCCTCGCGGAGACGCTGCTGCTCTTCTTCTTCCCAACGGCGCTGCTCTGCGTCCCATCGTTTCCGCTCCTCTTCGACTGCGCGTCTTTCCTGTTCCTTGAGGCGAGCTGTTTCCTCCTCCCACATGCGTTCTTCTTCGGCGCGCGCACGCTCTTCCTCTTCTTCCCGCTGCCGTTGGCGGATAAGCTCGGCCTCCTGGTGTTCCCGGAGTTGGCGTTCTTCTTCCTCACGCCGGCGCTTCTCCTTTTCTGCCAAACTGGGTACGTGTGGCGAGGCGGTAGTGATCTGGCGACGTGCACCGAATGCTACGCCTTGGTTGGCCTGGCTTGCACCGCCCATGTAGCCGTATTGATGGATATTCCAGGCGGGAGCGGTGCTGTACTCGTCCGTTTTCTTACTCCAGGTGCTGACCGCAGTCGGCGATTTGGCCGAGCCAGAATGGCCTGAGTTGTTGCTGACATTGCTGAGGCCCCGCGGTTTGGTGGATGGTGGGGTGTAGGGGCTGTGTCCGCCACTGGAGCCGGTCATGCTCGGGCTCAGTGTCCCTGATTTGGATTGAGCTCCAATGGCGCGACGGAACTTGGCGGGCTGGAGAACGTTTGCTCTCCGACTGAAGGCCATCAGACACTGCAGGACCTGGGCGGGGTCCTTGGCCTCGTAGAGGTCGACAGTCAGGAAGACGTCATGGGGCGGGAGGTTGAGAGGGGCCATTTGGCATGCGCGCAAGAAGTGAGAGATGTTTTCCATCTGAACGAACGGCATTGATGACTGCTTAAACTTGACGCCCGGCGAAACGGCGAGATTGACGAGTCTGCGATGCTGTGGTCAGTTGGCGGGACTCCACGGCAGAGAGAGAATGCGACAAGGGCGAGCAAATTGCGACAGCTGGATATAGCTCACCTGCACAGCGCAACTCCGTCCTTCAAAGCCTCGAGAAGATCACCTGCCGGTAATCTCTCGTGGAGCACTTCCTCAATCCATTCGCGCACTTCTGCGGCGGCCTGCGGGGTATAGCGGGACAGGCGCAGGTTGCGCAGGTCCTTATCTAAGGACGTGACAGATGCCATGTTCGAAGCAATGAGTCAGATCGATCAGTTCGTGAGTGGCATGTAGAGAAGACGACGGGTGTTCCAGCGCGTTGACGGAAGGCGAGCGACGTTGGGGCTGTGTTCGCAGGCTGGCGCCTGGAGGGAGGCGAACCGTGGTACGTAACAGGGGGGGTCGGGAGTAGAAGTATGTATATTGCGCGGATGGGGAATGGGGTGGTATATACAGCAGGACGGCGACGGCTGGGAGGTGTCAACGATGAAGAGGTGAGAGCAGGCAGATCAAGGATGGGAATTGCGCCAGAGATAAGTAAACACCGAGCCAGACGACGAGGGACAAGCGATGGACTGGAATGAGGGCCCGGATACCAGACGAGACGAAATGGAATGTTCACGTTGGGCGGGAGCGTTACATAAGCGGCGCCCGCTCCTGTCCTATCGCCGCCTCCCAGTTCCGCCCCGTCAGCGGCAATGACGTTTCTTCTCTTCCTCGGCCATCGCCTTTTGCCCTCCACTCTCCCTTTGCTGCCATTGACCTTCCTCCCCCATGAGTCCTATCAATAGTCTGTGGTTCAAGTGGAAAAGTCTGCGCCTACCCTGGCGCAGATCCTTTCTTGTCGGTATGTTTCTTTTCGATCTTCCTGCTTTTTCCAACGCGCATTCATTGACGTCCACTGTATCAGGCTCCGACCTCGCTGGAAACACATATTGGGAATTCAAAGATGCATTGAACGCGGGGAGGTTCCGCCGCATCGTGAAATTCAGTCCTCAAACGCATTATTCGGACGTTCAGGTGACTCGTAAGTCCCCAGTGTGATTTGAATCTAACGTACGAGGCGAAAGCAACAAAAAAATAAAAAAAAAATAAAAAATAAAAAAACAAAAAATGAAAATGAAAAAAAAGAAAAAGACAGAGAGTTAGCGACAGAAAAGCTTTACAGATAGGCTAACATAGGCTCAAAACATAGCGCAATGGCATCAATGGCTTCGACATGTCCGTGCAGAGCCGCCTTCGATCACAGAACAGAAGAACGATCTCATCCGCCAGGCGCAAATGAAACAACTTGCCCAGCTCGCGGACGAGCGATGGGCGAGTAAACCGTCCTACCTCGATAAACCGCACACAGCTTCGCCGGGCCCGGCTATGGCGACCAGCGATGCGACATTAAACCCGCCTACAAGGCAGGATGGCGACTCTCCTGCCTCTCCTGCCAATGCAGCCCCGGGCGCGGAAGCGAAAGACGAAGCAACCCCAGCTACCAAACAGAAAGACCCATGGGCGAAGGCACAACAAGGTGGACCCAGCGAGAAATGGCAGCCTGAATCATGGACACCAACGACCACTCAACGATGAATTAATGGAGCGCCTCTCTAGGGAGCGTTGACTCCCGGCAATCTAGCCCCCTCAATAATCATTCATAGGGACACCGGTCATTGCTGGCGTTTACTTCAGATTGTGGACACAACTCGAACTGTCCTGATCATCCCATTATGACTACTGGCTATATTATGTATGCTGTGGTCGCAGGACATGCGAGATCTCCCATCACTCGGCCAGGAGCCCGTCCAGCGCCCCAGTCCAATCGTCAGCCGCTTCAAAAGAATGATTGAAGACGATCGCGCATTCAGTTTTCATGTACAATACATCTGTCTCATTACGGCGTGCCTATGCCCGATTTCGATGTCATTGGCTTCTGTACACTATCTTCTTCTCTCTGATCCCATCTTGTATCAATACTGTGTCAATACATACTTAAACTCAAAAAAAAAAACCCCTCCCCTTAAATCTGAAGTCATGCAGCGCCAGTACTGAAGACATATCTGCATCTGTATATACATACATAGTACATGTACATGTCCCCTTGTAGACAGTGACAAGAGAGTATGCGGCAGTCGCATTTGCGGGAGCGACCCAGTTGATATCCCCACTATGACGTACTAGGGCGAGACCACCTCAAAACCGCGGCTGAAATGCCACGAGAAAGGAACCTGGAAGTCACCTGCTGTCACCGTTAGGCCAATCGGGGAGACTGTGTAGCTCACAAACTGTAGAAGTGCGCAGGTATCGTAGTGAAATATGTTGATTCTTGACGGTAGAAACCCAATTGCGTCTACCCTTGCTGTTTGTTAACTGGATGGTGTCGGCTAAATAGTTGTACCTATGTCACGGTGGCCCAGAGAGAGGGTTTGAGTGACCATAGGCGTGCAAATCATCGTGCAGAGAACCTGCCTTCCGACTTAAAGACGAGTCGAAGGAAGTTCTCTGCGTACATTGCTTGAGCCCAGCACGCCTAGACAGACGGGCATCAGAAGTTGTAAGAAGTACACTGTAAGGACCAGTAATGGAAGTCATGGAAATGGAAAAGAAAGCCTGACGATGATCTGTCTAAGACATTAAGTAAATGGACTTGTGAATCTAACTTGCACAGCTCTAAGAGTTTTGCCCTTCCAACGCCAGTTCCAGCCGTTTTGGCAAACACAAAAAGGCGAAATAGATAAAAGAGAAAAACAATATAACAAACACCAAAACGTCCAGTGCCGATATTAGAGGTATAGAACGAACAGAAACAATCGACAAAAATGCAAAGCATAAATTATACAAAACAGACATTATACAAATACTGTGTATGCTCCAGATTAACACAGCACAGCCTCGAGGGCATCAACGTCCCCACCAGCCTTTCGAACCGCGTTCAATGCAGCCTCGCTGAGTTTGCGTCGTCTATCGCGGGCTTCTTGCTCACGACGGGCTTTCGTTTTTGAGCTGCCACTCGGGGCAACTCCCGTGAGAATTTTTTTGCTGTCACTCGGAGTGAAATTCACAAAGGATACCGTGACGGATTTGTTGGAGCCTCTCGGGCTGACGGATGGCCCCTTCACAGGCTTGGGCGCGCTCATGGAGTGGGATGAGAGTTTGCGGCCGTTGGTGCGGCGTTGGGGAGTCTTCATGATGCTCCCGTTGCTCTTTGGCGAGCCGCCAGCTCGAGGAGACAGAGATGGTGATCGAGAAGTACTAGGGACATGCGCGGAGAAAGAAGCCGAGTCGACGTATTTTTGAGCGGGGACAGTGTGAGGGTTGTAGGCCTGGCTCTCCCGGGCGCTGGGAGCTGCAGTCACGGAGGAGTGGAAGGAAGTGTTGGTAGCGGCGGACATGTCAAACTGTGTAGGGTCTAACTGAATCATGAGACCCCCCTGCAACATTTCATGCTGGCCGTTGGTGCTTTGCATAGGCTTTTGTGGGACTGGGGAGGGGACCATCTGCTGATAAGAAGGCTGCCGTTGGGGTACGCGAGAAGTCATTGGGGACCACCAGGCTTGCTCTTGGCCATGGAGATCAGGGGTGAATGGAAGTGCAGGAGTGCCAAAAGAATCGGAATGCCACGAGGACATGGACTGAGGGTCGGAGGAGTGCGGAGAAGAGAAGATATCGTCGGCTGATGGGGGGCTCGAGGTCAAAGTAGAGTTGTTCGACTGGCTGAGATATCTTTGGTGCTGCATGGCCAGAGCACCAGCCGAGGGGGATGGCATGGAAATGGCAGGAGAGTGGGCAAAGATGCTTGAGTCGAAGTGATGAGGCATTTCCGCTGAATCCCCGGGATGATTCATGTGTGTAACAGAGCTGTCAGCACCAAAGTTTTCGTGCTGGACGAGGATGTCCGAAGGAGGGGGAGATAGTGGCAGGCGATCATCCGTGCTGCGGTAGTTGAAGTTTTGGAAGCGTTGCGCCCAAGCTTCCGGGTATGCCATTCTATGTTTTTGAAGCCGGGAGGAGCGAGTCAGGCTAGGAGAGAAACTTTGTTTCCGCAACAAAGCACGACGATCATTAGGTTCACGATGACGATCAATAGACTTTGGAGTGACCAAAGCACTCTTAGATTTGCGGCTCGGGGTAGCCGGAGGGGTCGATGGCGATCGGTTCGCAGTGGCGTGGTTCCTTGCAGAAGCTTCAAGGTTGACAGCCAGATCTGAAACTGCAGGGGGCTGCACGTTGTCTTGAAAAGCAAGGGGGGTGGGAGCTTGCTGTTCTGCAGAGACAGTCTCCTGTGGCATGCACCAGAGGTCTTTACCCCAGGACGGGTGAGGTGACTGGTGAGGGGCCTTCGAAGTGGAGAGGGTGGGAGAATGGTCGCAACAATCGCTTGATAATGAGTCAAGGGAGAATATTTGGTCAAATTCACCAGGGAATGAAACGTCTTTGTTGCCATCGGGGTTGGTGGTATCCATGTTGACGTATTGGTTGAATAAATCATCGTTGAACGAATGGTCAAAGGGTTGGGCGAACATCGTGCCGGGGGTCGCTTTCCGTTTGCGGAGACAAAGGAAGAGCTTCTAACGACCGGCCCAGATGTAGCTGGGGGAAGAGTTCTGATTGGCGACAGAGGTCGCAGGTGTCAAGTCTGGGTCAAAGGGAAGCTCGGAAAGCAAGCCGGTGATCCGTCGGTGGGTATGGGGGTGCGGGTGACGAGGGAAGGTCCGGTGTATGTACCGTTTGATAGATTGTCAATCGAAGAAAACACTGCAGAAGATGCAAAGAAGACAAAGCAAACAAACAACAGACAGAGGGCTGTATTTGAATTGTCGCGACAGGCCTCCAGCCTCTGGGATTCTGCGCACATTCCACCTGCTCTAAAGATGGCTAAGGAATGCGCCCTAGGGAACGCCATGGTCCATCATGCCTTGATCGAAGGCCTGGAGGGTGCTCCAAAGATTCATCAGAGGCTGCCACTGCCAATCAAAGCTGACAGACAGCGCGGTGGCTGATTGGGTTCTCCATTCCTCATCCACAGTCTCCATTCACAGCGGGCTCGGGTTCCAAATGGCCACCCGCCGGAATGCAACCTTCACTATGCCAGAAGCAGAGAGTCGCCCTATCAGCAGGACAGGTATAGGCGGGTCCTTGCAAGACGATCGAACGCCAGCCCAATGATAATGGGACCTTCCCTTGAAATTTCTCCGGGTTGATAGTAGATAGAGGTACCGGCCGGAAGAAGGCATCGTGGCTTATTCAGCTCCACTGAGACGTCGTTGAATGGGCTGATCAAAAGTACATCGGGTCGATGGTAGAATGCCAATCTTCAATGTAAGCGTCATGGTGGGAGCGCGGGCTTGAGCAAAGCCGAAAAGCACAGTAGGATCATGCCTCTCATGATCCACTCTAGCCGAGGCCTACCACGTCTCCTCACACCATCCCTTTCACGACTCGTTTCTTCCCCTTCTGCCCGTGAATCATTGGGTGGAGATATTTTTGGTTGGATGTGCCGGGCGTTGACGGTGATAAGTCAATTGGAATGGACATCGGAATGCCAGGGCTGGGTGGAATGTGCGCCCCCATCAACAATGCACCTATCAAGGGCATGGCATTTGAACAAGAAAATCACTTTGAATCTGTTCTGGACGCCAGTTGGGAATTAGCATTCGAGGTACAGAATCGACAAAGGATCTGCAGGGGATGTTGCTTTGCTCTTGCTTAAGCTGCTATAATTATCCCTCGTTACACGTAAGATATTTCGTTGAAAGAGAATGGGAAGTGAGAATGCAAGGTTGTTTCTGGAATAGTACGGTCTGATCTGAAATTATCCAGTAGACCATGTTTGCCCCGCCGGGTCAAGACTTTACGACACGGAGCGAGTTGAAGGGAATTCTTTGTGCTTGAAGCCATCATGTACTTGGAAAGTCTGATGCCACTCATGTTAGCCCTTGGCTGGAGAACGGTTTTTTCTTGCATTGGACATAAGTTTATCGTGATCGCATATTTCTTTGTCTGCATATGCAGCCACCTTGCCCTGCCTCTCCAGGCGAAGGTCTCAGTCGGTACTTTCAGGCCGAGATCAGGAACACACGATCGTGTTCCTCGGAAAAGACGCGATTGGCCTCGATGACTTCCTCTTTCTCGATGATGACGATTAGTAGGAGTAGAAAAGAGAAGAAAATAAAATAAACAAATAACAATCAAGAATACGGCTAATTTCTTGACAGGAACCAGAGTGAGGTCGAAGTTGGCCGGAAGCGGAAATCTCGAGTCGAGACGAAGGTATCTAGCTTAACAAAGAAGACTCCGGGCCAAACCAGGGCCGAAGTAGAAGACAGCCACAAGGAAGAATCCTCGAACTTTCTTTGTCAAGTACAGCATAGTCGGACGCGAAAGACCTGCACCTTGCGGTCCCCGTCAGTTCGAAGGGCGGTGCTGGAGATAGTGCACTCTATCGTGGCATTCTGGCATTTGGATGATGCTCATCATCGTCAGCTAGCGCTCGGCCGTTGGCTCTAAAGACACGGCAGCGCAGGTACGCGAGGCTAGTGAGGAGCTCACGGCCCGCCTAGAGTTGCATCTTGGATATTAATTCCATCATTGGCTGGGCTGTATGGTTCCTGTGGGGAGCAATTAATATGTGAAGATTAGAGCCTCGGGATCATGATCGTGGTCAGCATGCCAGGTGAATCCCTGGGTGGGTGTGCCCACCTCCAGGATAGATTGTTGCGTATGGCTGGTATGCTCTGCGTTGCATTCCCACCCCAGGCAGATCCCGGTCGGCACGGATCAACCCTGTCTCCGATGATGACGTTGATTCGCCCACGAAGCGAGAAAAAGCTGGCAAGCGCTAAACCGTAAAAGGCAGTCCAGAGATCGGTCCCGGCCCGACGCTAGAGGGAGGCAACACTGCCTGCAAGGCCGCAACTGATCAGGTGGTGATGGATGACGGAAAGGTGAGGGCGAGTCATCCTCAGCCGCTCACTGCCGCCCGTCCTTTCTTCCTCCCTCCCTCTTCCCAAGCACCACCCTCCTGTTGCTTGTGCTATCAGTCGACTCCATCCGCTCCACAATTCACAACCGACCTATGTCAGTCTGCCTTTGAACCTGCTTCGGGGCTCTCTGACGAAATTCCCTCCGATTGATCGATCGCTTTCTTACCCCTCGCGCCCCCGCTCCCTCCTTCCTCGGATAGCATCCCACCACGAAGAGTGGGTATGACTCTTGAAGGTCAGGACTATTGATAAGCGTCCCTGGTTCATCTTCATCATTCGAACATCTCGAACCGGTAGAGGTCCACGTTTTTCCCGACCGTACGGAAGCCACTACTCCGACGACCACCAGACATACTACGCGTCAGGCGACTCACTCACTCCCGTCCGTTGTGGAACACGCGATCTGCTTTCCAGGTCAAGACATTCGACCATTCGACCGACTCCACAGTCTTGATGTATATTCTCAAGGACACCATCATCAACAGAACCACTATCAACGAAAGAACTATTCTTCCGCAGAACCTACCTCTCCGACAGACCCGGAATCATCCGAAGAACTCGTCTTCCACTTCTTCCATTCTCCGCTCTCGAAAATAAACCATCAACATGTCTCCCAAGTTTTGTACCGTCGAGGATGTCCTCGTCGTCCTTCACTAGGTGAAAACCTGCCTTCACACTTGTGCTTCATCATGGACTCCTACCAGGTTCTCGGGGGCCGTCGAAGCCGTTCTTCAACATCAAAATCTCACAACCATCTTGATCTTTTGGATATATAAACACCTACCGCCCATCCTCGCTCAGTCTTTAAGACTTGTGCGAGTGATCCACCTTCAAGCTTGCGTTTTGAGCCGTGGGATCATCTCCCTCGGGCTATTCAACACCATGTGTCCAAACCATGGACCACAGATCGCCAGTATTGGCCACAAACTCACCGACAAAAGATCATGGGAGTCTTTTTCATCGACTTTTTCCAACCTCGAAATTTCCTTTTCCCATGACAGTTGTTATGCCTCGGATGAAGTTTCCACCACCTCAACAAATCCAACGACCGTGGACACGTCAATTATCTCTTCGACACCTGCGACGGAGTCTTCAAAGTCCTACCCGTTAAAGCCGATCCTCAAGAGGTCTTTTGCTGAAATAGAAGATGTCGAGTCTGAATCTGGCTATATATCCGATGCATCCGATCACGAAGATGAGTACGATGCTTTGTCGGACGAAGATGACGACATCTGCTACGTTACGGCATGGGAAGAAGAGTCCGATGTTATTTCCGAATACTACGGGGAAGAAGATGCTTCGGCGGATGAGTGTTCCTTCATCTCCTTCGAATCCATGGTTCGATTTGATCCAAACGTGAGCTATATCGAGGCTCCTGAATATCACGAAGATGACACGCCCGGTCGTGAAATGACTTGTCATGAGATGATGGAACTTGCCAGAGCATCTGGCAACCTTTCCAGCCGTGAAGAAACAGTCCTCGCCGATCATGAAGGTTATATGGATGGTGGTCTCACTGATGTCATCAAGAACTTGCCCGAGGAGCATCCCGACGATAGCGTCGATCTTGACAAACGCCTCTTCGTTGCATATATGAATGGGATCAACGGCCTTTCGAACGCCAAATACAAAGAGCGACTGCGATCTTTAGCTCGCGATATGACACTCGGCCAAGCTAAATCGCCTTATCTGGAATCAGACAACGCCAGTGGCCTATACTTTGATCATGCATTGAATCACGTCATTGGAACATTCCGCAATATTGTAGTCGACGCCGAATTCGATGAGCTCGTCAAACTTGGTGAAGAGAAAGAACTTTGGCGCCGAGGACCGGACGCTGCTGAAAGTCCCAATCAAAATCTATTGAGGAAGATTGAGAATCTTCTTTCCGAGAGACTGGGCAACGAAGCTGTCAGTATTGGACCCGAAGAGCTAAGCTTCTTTGCTGGTGGCATTGCCTTCGCGATTCAGAACTGGAAAGTTTACATGACACGTTGAGACGAATTTACGACGAGAAAGACTCAAAAATTTCTGAAATTGACATGGAGACTTCAGGTGTATCCTGATTTGTTATTTCTTTTACAAGCGAACGAAAAGCATACTATAGCGGGGTTTTATCTACAAATGGCTTTTATCAGTTGCTAAAATGAAACAAATTCTACCTTACTTGATTCGAAATTGAACAATCTATTAGATAGATATAGTCTTTTGAGCCTACGGCTGATTTGAGCGCCGTGCCCATGCCTTGAAGTAAGTTGATACGCCGCATGCACGGATTGATGAGGACTGCAAGAGCTAATATGTACGACCACACGTTGTCACAGCCCAACACATAATAATTCCTAATATCACGAGAACGCAGATACTGGACAGGACGTCCATAAAGGGAGATCCCCTGCGTGCTACCCGCTCATCGATATCTTCATCATTGTGGAATGTATGGTAGTGGTGATGCGTGGAATTAAGCGGTTGATTCAAAGACTGTGTTGGCTCTGCAATGTAATGAGGGGAATGTACATGACCCTGGTTTTCGTGATGATGCTGGCCTCTCATTATTAGCATAGGTATGGGGCAGTTCTCATAGTTGAACAACCCAGCTGGATGATGCACCAGGTGGATGGAGTTGGTCTCATGCTTACATGGTGTTGATGGTCTGTCATGTTCACACTAGGTCGGGTGGGAAATGATGCAGTTTGTGGACGAGGGGAATCAGAGATGTTGGAAGAGTCTTACAGAAGCGGGACCGCGGCATGCAGGCTTAGGGCGAATATGAGTAAGACGGTGTAGGTACTTCGTATAGGCGAGTGGGGGCCGGATGCAGAGTAGGTAGTATCTATCTACGCATTTTTTATGGACTGTTTGGATGCTGAGGCAGACACTGCCTCCATAAAGATCGGTTTGATGTGTTCTGTTGGTATGCCTTATTTGCGGATGATGTTATGATCCAAAGGTGAATGTAGGACGTACAGTCATGCGATGAGTTTACAGATGTTGAGGGTCGTTGGGCGGATGGACTTGTTATGAGGAGAATGTCATGCAGTAGATTCTCGCGACGAAATATGTTTGTCATTCTGGTGGGACAGGATGCATTAATTAATGATCGGCTGAATTGCTGCGCTCTTTGCTGAAAGTATAACAGTATCAGTGGCGCATGGTAGGCCGAATGAAAGTGATACGAGATGTGTGTCACCTGCTGACCGAAAACTCACACGTAGAGATACATCCATGGAGGTATGGAGTACTCGTGCATTTTTATTGAGGATCTCCAAGAGGGGCAAAGGATGATGAGATCCTGATAGACTCTTGAAAAAGTGAGCAATGGATATGCCGTTTCAGATTGCTCATTCGAGGTTCACGAGTCACATGCGCTTCGGGTGGTGCATCGTATCCATCCCTCTTGGCTCATCTGTTTTCAGAACGTCTTCTTTTCCCATTCCTTTTAGTATACTCTCGAATGACGTCTCGCGTTGCAAGAATTGGATGAGAGATGGCTCGTGATAATCCTTTCCTGGCCAGAAGGCTCTGAACGATTGAGTATTGCGGAATATAGTTACTCTCCATCGCTAGCCCTACACGAAAGAAACCGTCCCTAGTTCGGGAAGCGGAGACTCTGAAACGCAAGACAGAAAATAATGCACCAAAATCCGCGATAGCATAGACTTTGGATTGGCCAAAGCGTCGTTCTAAGTTCAAGGGGTTCTGTGCCATGCTATTTCCGCCCTATCCACCGTGTATTATACATCCAAACACAAGGACTGGTGACCCACCCTCACCATGTTTATTTCCCCGGAAATGCTGTGCAGAGACGGATGAGGGGGACAGCGGAGATGCGGATGTCGGATCGATCAGGTCCTTCTCACAACAGGTAACATCTCCAGAGATATGAAACATGACCCTCCTGCGTATTTCTCCACTTTGGATGAAGGGTTGGACAGATATGCCGATACCGAGTCACTCGGATACTCTCTGTACCTTGTTGTCACAGGGAAACGGGGACAGGAGATGAGGATGCAGAGGGCCACGGAGTCACCTCGATTGCCATTATTTTATTATCAATAACGTAGAATTTGTTTTTCTTGTGTCCACAGCATCCACTGCGAACCTATGAAAACGTCTAGGACTAGGACAAGAAATGGGGCTCTGGAGGCGGCGGCGGATGGGCAGCCGCGGAAGACCGGGCAGGAAGCCGTGCCGTCCGCCGATCCTGATATTTGACCGTTGAAGCCCGTTGACAGGTCCACTGCACGAGGAGATGGGGAGAGTTGAGTTGCATTAACGTTTGTTTGCCTTGGTCTCCATCACATGTGGGGAGGAGAGCCGTTGAAGGACCCGATGCATCATGCGTTGAAAAAGTCATTCGACTCGTGCATACCTATATGCGCAGACACCCGACTACTATGTAGGACATGAGTCAGATCCAAGAATACATAGGTCATTGGGCAGCGCAGATCATATCGAGCTGGGCACTGGAAGGGCAGTTCAAATCTTTGAAGATTCTCGTGTTTGAGGGAGAAAGAGTAAAGGTAGGTATGGGGCTGGAGCTATTTTTGTTACCGACAGTTGACAACAATGATGTCCTGACTGTCTTCCACCCCGCGCAGGAGTATAAGGTGGAACCTGCAGGTCATTATTAGCGGTGTTTTGTGTTCTTTGTTGGAGATAGTTTTCTGGACTTTTCATTGGCCCGGGAGTGCACAGCACATGATTCCTGTCATTCAAATGCCCGAGATCTTCCTGGAGAGAGTCATGTTGAGCTGACGAACATGAATCATTCCTCCGTGGGGTGAATGAGATGTTCTTATTTGTTGAGGTGGCAATCGTGCCGAATCCAACTTAGTTCCAACCACAGCGGTGGGAATCTATCCATCCAGACCTAAACCTGGTTCAATTCCGGATCGAGTCGGAATCTTTTTGCTCAATGATTCTTGCCATGACCTTGCGGTGCCACTATCATGAGACTTACTCAGCATCAAAGGAGGGAGTCTTGAGCTGAGCTCATCTGAATCCTTCGTACGGAGTACTTCCCTGTCCAATAACGTTTTGCCACAGACAGATTGCCTTTCTCGAGTGCTTGTGGGTTTACGGACGAGGTCGCAACTGAAGCGTGGTTCTTTTTTCCCCGCCATTAAAACGAGTCTCTGATTGAACCACGAAGCCCATGTCGCCAATGGAGCACTGGGAAGATGCATTGGCTGGGAGGAGCACAGCTTTGACTCGCCGACGGGGCTTGTTGGACCCAAGCCCACCCGCGATCCACCGTCTAGCGTATTCCGTACCATGAAGCGTGAAGCGTTGATATCGTCGAATGAGCTGATCCGGTACAACATATTACTACTGATGGATCTGAAACCGAACCGATCACTACCCCGAGAAAGTCGCAAGCAGGATCTTTTCTTGTGAGATGAAAGAATTGAAAAGGAAGAAAAAAATTAGGGAGGAAGACAATGGAGTCGTCAACGACACCCAAAGTTGTGATTTTACGACAAGGGAGATCTTCGGCCCTTCAATGGATATGGAGTCCTCCGTCCTCCGTGCGTATTTCAGGCTCAGAGGATTTGGACACTTGCCGAGTGTCACTCCGGTGGAGTAACTCAGCAACTGACTGTGTTGATGATCCCCCTGTTCCGGAAAGTTCTGTTCGTCGTGTCACTCTGCCGTCAAGGTGCCCAGCGTATCGGTGATGGGTTTATTGATCGCGCGAAATCCATTGACAGAGTCCAGTTTGAGATCAATAGTGCTGCCCGATATCCGTGAGTTTATTTGCTTCTTCAATTGACAGACCTCACTACCTGTCAAAGAAACGAGGCAAAGCACGGCCAATCATTGTCCGTCCGTCGATCCAGGCTACCCCTGGGTCCAATAGACTCGAAATAGTTGCTGATAGAGTTTGACAGGGTGGACTTGGGAAGAAGATGGGCGTTCATTCCAGAAACGATGCGCATGGGAAGCAATGATAATCCTCCCAGATGGCGACAGGGACCGCGACGGACGACGTAATAATTGGGATTTCCGATGCTCCTCTGGCCCGCTCCTTTCGCAGCTCACATCATCGAGGAAAAAGCAAGACTATCGCAATCCCAAGGACCATTAATTTGGACGACTATCTGCCGATCGATCCAGGTCCCTGGTCGTGTCCGCCGGAGCAACTGCCTAACTGTGTCCTGGGACAGACGGACTAGCCTCGATAGCTTCGGGAGACAAGAGGGTCGTTCGCTTACTCCGGAGTAAGTCCCGGTCGGTGCTAAGCCGTCGCTGCTGTCGGATGGCGTGTCCGGTCCATGTTTGGCTGTGCCCCTGGCCCTGGAGTTGGGACGCTTAATCCAACTTCGGGATCGCCTCCCTGCCAAGTGGAGTCTGCTGGTCGTTAGTTTGGGCCTGGCGATCGTCGTCCCTCTCGCTCGTCCCGTTCGTTTCCCCTTTCTGATTTTTTCTTTTTTTTTTCTTGGGTCCCACAAGTCCACATCCGACGTTCACTGGATATCATTCCTCCAGAACATTTCCTCTTGAAGGCGATCCCTGGAACAACGTGCGGCTTATCAGGCTGGAGCCCGGACTGGAAATGTTGTCGCGCGGATTGAAGCCAGTGGCAAGACTCAGGCCGATATTGATCTGGGCTAGGATCCCCCTACCCGTGCCGGGTGAAACTTCGACGCCGGGCTCGTGGCTCGACATCCAGGGAGGGTTGCAGGCGGCTGCTGTGGTGATTTGCTGGCGATGCACCGGAGCCATGGACTGCGACCCCCCGAGACTGAATAACCTTACTGTGTAGGCATGAGGGAGGGGGCCGTGGTCTTATTCGCCCGTCCCGCTGGATGGAAATGAGTCCATCTCCACCCGAGCGATGGTTTCATTTGTCCACGAACCCGACTATGTACATATGTACCGTAGCCCACCTCTCCAGAAAAGGGTGTGTGTTATCGGGGGGAACGGGAGGCTCCACTTTTTTCTCTCCTGATTCTGCAGTTGCCAGCAGGTTGGAGTCGTGGAGTGTAACGGGGGAAGAAAAAAAAAAAAAAAAAGGTTGGGAGGCTCCGAGGTGTTAGTGGCTGTAGGAGGAGGAACCTGGAGACCGATACGGTGTGTCGGCCGTACATAGAGACTACCTACGGAGGCCCCGATCAATGTATCCGCCCTCCTGATCGATCGGCCCTCGTACTCTCTGCCTCGTCCTCCCTCCCACTCCCACGTCTTTCTTTTTATCCCACGCTTTCGTCTCTCGCTCTGGAGGTTCCATCCCCCCTTCACCCTCTCTTCATCTGCCCGCCCCTGAATCCAACCGCTCTCGTTCCCTCCACAGACGATCCGCATCGATCGGAGTGCATGTCCGTGTACCCTGTGGGAGCATGCGACGAAATGAATGAATGCCATTGACCGCATTGAGTGACGCTGTAATTTGTGACACGGGTAAGTGCTGCTCGTTGGAATGAAACGGTTCCACGCGAACCCCTTCCATGCGCCTGGCCTGCGCCGGAGTGGATGACGGAATCATGCCTTGCATTTTCTATGCCCCCGGTGCTGGTTTGACAGCCCCCCTGGTCAAATTCGACAGCGGAGACATACCCAAAGGAAAAGAGAACATGGTTCGCTCCTAGTCCACTGGGCGCTGGATGTCATGGGAACCGCAATGCGATCAAAGGCTAACAATGAGGCCCCCTGAGGGTCGCATGGTTCCAGGATGATCAAGCGCTCTTCCAGATTGACCATCATTGATCACAAAGAAGACTCTACACCCGCCAGACTCCCTCTCCCACATCGAGTCCCCCCTGGCAATCCGTGATATTGCAGAGCGACCATGCAACACAACCGAGGACCCGATCTTCTCGAGCTGGGACGGACGCTCTCGCGTTCGCGCAGCACCAGCATGTCCAGCGATTCCCAGATTTCACGGATCCATCTCCTCACACCCCCACCGGTGAACCCTCCTCCGTCGTTCATTGCTTCTACCGCCGCATCTCAGATCATCACCACCGATCAGGAATTCAACACGGTCGACTTTGTCGCCGACGAGAACGATGGCACTACGGCCAGTGCTATCGTCACCCCGCAAGCCCTCGCAGCGCTCAATGCGTTTCTTGATCACCTACTCTTCAATATTCTCGCGTCGGCCAAATCCACCCAATTGACGTCAATCAGACCTGCGTTGGCGGAAGTTCTGAAGCCACGGCTCGCAAAAGAGGTTGTCTCGGCCGCAGACCAAGAATTGAGCGAATACATGGGCGGTCCGGAAGACGAGCCATTCGAATTTGGCGGCAACCCTCCTCAGACTAGCGAGTTCGATCTGATCCGGTCATGGAAGCTGACCCGTCTGCGCTGTATGGTGTACACCCGACTGGGTGACATGGAGGAAGATGACGAGGAGGAATTCATCGCACAGGATGGCCTCGTTGACGACACCCAGAGCTTTTCGAGCCACGTGGGAAATATCACACCAGCTGCGGCTATCTTCCTCACGTCGATTTTCGAACATATCGGCGAACAAGCCTTGGTGATTGCGGGAGAGACCGCCCGGTCTCGCTTATCAGCCAAATTCAGTGGCGAAGCTGACCCTGATGCTGGAGCGGGACGGGCGACTATGGATAGACTAGTGGTAGAAGACCTTGACATGGAGAAGTTGGCCCTGAATCCGACTCTAGGTCGACTGTGGCGTACATGGAGAAAGCGCATTCGGAATCCTACTCTAACGCGAGCGATCTCCCGAGAGTCCATCATGCGACGGGGAACCACAGGTGGATACTCAATCAGCCAGAAGAGCAGCATCAACGCCATCGATGAGCTTCTGTCCAGCGCTGCTGGTACGCCAGCCACTGAAACACCCCCGACCGACATCGACCCGACGTCGATTCCATTACCCATAGGCGAGCATGATGTGGAAGAGATAGAGAACCCGACTTTCGCCCATGATGATGGCACTGAAGTTGTGCAGACAATGGAGGCTGTCGTTGCGCACAAAGTGCGACCTCACAGCCTCATGGTACTGACCTTGCCCTCCCCAAGGTCTGCATCGTCCGGTGGGAGCTCCCCATCTCCTATCACCCCGATTTCGACCCAGAACCCGAGACCCAACCGCCACGCGCGGTCACGATCACTACCCAATGCTTCTTATGTACCAGACGCGTCAGATACATCAAATGCACCCGATACACCCGATGTACCCGATGTGCCCGTCACTCCAGAAGCCGAACAAATCCCCGAGCGCCCATCGCCGACTTCCGAGGAGCGAAAGCATTTGGAGACCATGTACGAGCATGAGGAAGACGAAGAACCTGTGGAGTGCAAGGCGGTATCCGTTTCTCCAGTGAAAGCGAAGCACATGGATCCGTCTGCGGATGACAAGGGTGCCGAGCTTTCGTCCACCGAGTCAATGGACACCGCTGCCACATCCCTTTCTGCTGCCTCTGTGAAGGCTGTCACAAGCCAAGCGAGCAGCGTTCACGAGTCATCAACATCTGGGGACGATCATGCCCAGATGGACACTGGAGTAGAGATGATTGACGGGCAGGAGACGGTAGCAAAGCCCAAGATGGCTACGGCGCAGCCGAAACGCAAATCCAGCCGCAGCGCTCCCCAGACGGACTTGGTGGTGCAGACCGAAATCGATGAGGAGCTCCCCATACAAGGAAATGCTTCCACGCCCGTACAACACGCTATCAAGCCTGATGTTGCACAAGAGCCCGACACAGAACCTCAGGCCCCTCAGCCTCATGCCCCGGTAGATGCTACCGTGCCGGAAGAACAAGGCCCCAGACCAGCCTCCACGTCTGCTGAAAGTGGGCGCTCCAGACGCTCATCGACTCGGACCCAGCCAAGTCCTTTGCCGCTGTCTCCCAGTGGAAGCCAGTTCTATGGGCGTTCCAGCCCGGGAATGTCTACGACGAGCTCGGCTACTGAACGCGCAGGCGTTCAGAGGTTATCCGGGAAAGCATCGACATCGGCTGCATCTTCTAGCTATTCGAAATCGCTTCGGTCAGACAGCATCAGTAGTAAACACGAGAAACGCCCGTTTACTGCGGGGTCTACGACATCCCAGGTCTCAACCAAGTTGAAGGGCTTCATCGCGCACCCACCAGAGACTGCATCCCTTCGTCTCCGCAGTTCATCGGAGGCGAGCCGAGTTTCTGCCGTTACTGGGGAATCCGTGTATGAAGACAAGTCTGGGCTGGATGAGTTAATCCGAAGCGAGGAGACAATTCATTATACCTTGACACCCAAGAGCATGAGGGAAATGGAGGTTCGTATCCCAATCGATTCCATGTATCCGAGAAACGGGATCACTGACGCCTGAAACAGCTTCCGGACTCGCCGAGATGGCGCACCACGAATCGGTCTAACACTGCGGATCTGGCTGATTTCTTGAAGAACACAGCTCCTCCTGGGGAGTCGATGGCACGTTCCAGGACGTCGAACACCCCCACAGCTCCTACTAATCCCGTTCAGTCCTCGACCAAGCCAAAACATACCCCCATTCAGATCGGCAGCATCAGCCCGTCACAAAAACCGAATGCTGGTCAAACTCACGAAGTCAAAGTCAGTTTCAGCTCGAGCCGTGAGTTCGCTAGTTTCAAGAAATCGAGCACTCAGTCTGCGACTTCCACTCATAGCCAGAATGGAACTTCCAAGCCTTCCCGTTTCCGTCGGTTTTCAGATGCTGCGGAATTGTCTAAAAGGTTTACGCGCCCGACGAGCAACGTCGCAAGTACCCCTCGCTATACTGGTCCTCGGCCCCAGGCCCGTCCGGCCGCCGTACCGAGAGAGGACTCTGCAGATTTGATCGATTTCATCCGCGAAGGCCCTCCCAATGTCGGGGCCCATCGTATCCCCCGTAACGTCGCACCGTTCCGTGACACATTGGATTCCGACGATCTCGATTCGCTGGATCATGCTAGCACAGTCGCCAGCACGCATGACGGATCGATGGCCAAGTCAGTGGTATCTAATGGATCTCGCACGGGTCTGCTAGAGTCGACCCGGCGCGGTTCTCTCCAGGGGAGTGGCCCGGTGCCTGCGAGCAAACCTCCTCCAGTGAATGTGTCGAATGGTGCACACCCTGTGCGGAAACAGCGTCGCGTGCCGGACCCATACGCCATTGATATGGACGATGAATTGGATGACGATGAACTCGAAGAGCTCCTGGAGGGTCCTAAGCCTCAGCGGGAGGAGGAAAGTCTGATGGATTTCCTCCGCAACGTTCCGCCGCCAGCTTCGGAGGCAGCGCCGCGACCCTTCTCAGTGAACACAGCACCCAAGGGCCCCACTGCCGGAATCGCAGGAGCGACCTCCATCAAAGCCCGACTCCTGCGGAGCAGCTCAGCAGAGAAGACCCCTACAACTAAGGCCTCCCGATCCTCACTTCGTCAATTATCGGAGACACACAGTACCTCGAATTATACTGTCAAGGTTGGCACAGAAAGAAGTAGGGGGTCGTTGCGACCTTCTCCCAGCATGCCGTCTGTGTCAGAACGGCAGACTGAGACCAGCGCACTGGCCGATTTCCTCAAGAATACGGGTCCTCCCGATCCGGTGCCTCCACGGCCGACTCCCATTACCGGGAGCAAGGTACTGGATACCAACAACCTGTCCCGCCTGTTCACCAGGCGAAAGAAGGTTGAGGCATGAGGTCATCAGCCATCATCTCTGCTGCCCTCAATTGGATTCTGATTGGTTTTTTGTTGTGAACATCATATTGCCATATATCCCTTGGAAATGACCTGATTTGAGCGTTTCTCCGCATCGTGATAATCCATGCTTGTCTTCGCCCTTCTACTCTGCCTTATACTTGGACCTACAATTCTATCTATTATACGATTTGTGGCCTGAATCTTCACTGTCATGTTTTGCACGATTCCCCTTGCGCTACTCGTGCATTTATACTAGTTATTTACTGGCGTTGAATCAAGAAAAAACGATTTAAAAGGATTGCCCTTGGTGAATTTTTGGCGGCTCTGGACAATATCCTTTGGCTTTGCGGAGTACTGGTGATATTTTGGTATGGCTTGGCCAGTTGTTCTCCGTCAAGCGATTTGTACTCGGCAGTATATAAAAGCCATATAGCTTTGCATCATCTGTAAAATCCACCATCTTTTCCCTGAAATAGACATGTGTCGTTGTGTGTACACCGCTGGTGCTGTTGTCGGCGGGCATACTCGTGACCCGTCTCGGAACATTGTTGTCCCGCCAGGATCGGGCTCCCCTTGCGCGGCGTGGCATCAACTTTATACAACCAACAGCGTTCAAGCTTCGTTGTCAACATCCAAGACCTCCCTGTCGGCCACGCGACAACAATTATCGACCATGGGAGCCTCTCGACTCACCATGGGGTCAATTCTCCCGATCTTGCTTCTATGCCTTGCCCAGTTCTCCGCCGCCCTGAAGTTCGATCTGTCCGCAATTAGCGGCAAGAACGAGCGATGCGTACGCAATTTCGTCTTCAAGGACCAGCTGGTCATGGTCACGGCCATTGTGAGCGGCCAGCGTGGTGATGGTCAGGTGGTCAACATGCATGTATGTCGGCTATCGCGTTTTGTCTGAGCTGTTTACAGTGTGTTTTGGAGATGTGTTTTGATCGTCTCGAATGGCCATTGTATCTCCCCTGAACCCGTGATTTCTGCTAATTGTCCTTTCGTGATTTAGGTTAAGGATGCTCTGGGCAACGATCATGGCCGGCCGAGGGATATCGCCGGCGAAATCCGTCAGACGTTCACTGCCCCGGCCGACACTGCCTTTGATGTCTGCTTCGACAACCAGCTTGTCTCCCGCCGTATGTCTCCTTCCCGATGAGCGAGCAACGATACCGTCATCTTGATAAAAGGGCCATTTTTCTAACTTGATGCCGAGCAGAGGCGATCGCGAACCCCTACCGCTCGATCGAACTCGACGTCGACATTGGCGCCGACGCGCGTGACTGGTCCAGCATCCAGACACAGGAGAAGCTGAAGCCCATTGAAACCGACCTGCGCCGTATCGAAGAGATGGTCCAGGAGATTGTCAGCGAGATGGACTACCTCCGCGCCCGTGAGCAGAAGCTGCGCGATACCAACGAAAGCACCAACGAGCGTGTCAAGTGGTTCGCCTTCGGTACTATGGGCATGCTGGTCGGTCTGGGCGCGTGGCAGGTCGTTTACCTCCGGGCTTACTTTAGGTATGTTGGATTGATTGTTCCCCGGGGCCAATTGTGCTCGCTGTTTATGGATGACAACCTGACTGACCACTTTTGTTGCGTTTTAGATCCAAGCATCTTATCTAAACGGGCTCTCGGTTTGGGATCAAAGATGCTGGGAAGAAGAATAGCTCCCGGTTGATGCCTTTCATTTTTCTTCTTTCATGACAAATGTGGAGTTTGCAATGCCTTTTGCTGAGTGTCTTCTGGTCTTACGTAGTCCTCGGTTACGCTACACTGTTTGAATACTTATGATCCTATGATAGCATTATACATGTGGAATTTGTGGAGCGATCTATCTTGACGAGAGTTGCAGGGTAATGTAGCAAGATGACTGTTTAACAGATGTTTGTCATGATGGTTTCAATGTATGGACCTCTTTTCGAGGTTAGACAAATACGGCGTTGTTCTGCTGTATGGCTGGCATTGTCAGCGCATGCACCGTGTGACAAAGCAACTATCCCCGCATTGTAATTGAAGCACTCTTCAGCAACAGAGTCATCGTATCGTATCAACATAGGCCTATCTGTTTCACATGCATCTCGCCGGTTGTAAATGTGCATATTTCGGTTGGTCATGTTTGGACGATGCAAACGCCGCAAACACCCGACCAGGTCTCCGGATGATGTCAATCCCGTCATTCTTAATTATTCATCGCATGCTGCGACAACCTCAACTTCCCCCAACGCTCTAGACGGACCATCTTTATCCCTAGAGATTCATTGACCGACTCTTCATCGCTACAACCGCCATGTCTGTCTCCCGCATGATCCCCCGCTTTGCGCGGGCTTCCACGACGATGCCCGTTCCATTCCCAGCGGCCCTGGCTCGCCGCTCCTTCGGCAGCTCGGTTGTTCGAGCAAAGGACGAGGAAAGCTCTCGGGGCCCGGAAGCTTATCGCAAGGACCAGACGTCCAAGCCGCCGAATCAGTTCGTGCCCAATTCCACGTCCACCATGACCGATGACTTTCCCAAGGTCGGGGCGAAGGCGGCGCCTCCGGAGATGCTCAACTCAGTTGACCCGAGCTACCGGCCGGTGGAAACCTACCCCGGAAAAGTCGAGCATTTCACCGGCGGTAGACAGGAGCCGGGAACGCAGAAGCCCGAACTTGGCGTGGGAGAGATGGAAGGTATCACGTTCAAGGTTGAGCCGCTGCGTCGGGAAGGGGAGGATACCGCTACCATGCGGGCTCGTTTGCTGTGTACGTGTCTGGGCATCTGTCTTTGCTATATCCTCGGCTTGAGTGTTGATGGAACTACGTGATGTGCTAATGCGGGAGAGGAATCTAGACCAGAGTCGGAAGCGTGGCATTCTCGAGTCCGACCTGATGCTGTCCACGTTCGCCGATGTGTATCTGGCGAAGATGAACCATGAGCAGTTGCAGGAGTACGACCGTTTCCTAGATGAGAATGACTGGGACATCTACTACTGGGCGACGCAGGATCCTCCCGAGGAGGGCGCTGCCCCGGCGGAAGATACGCCCACGGAGACGTGGAAGCGCACCGGAGCCAAGAGTGGCGAGTGGCGGCAGACGATTGGTGCCTTCAAGGCGGCATACCGACCCGTGCCTGCGCGGTTGGAGAACTCGGAGATCCTGAGACTGTTGCGGGAGCATGTCCGGGACAACAGTGCTACCGGGTTCCAGGCGGCGAAGAGCAAGAAGAAGACGGGCGGCAGTGGACTGGGACGCATGCCCAATGTGCAGGTGTTTGACTCGTGAGGAAGTCGTGGGGAGGGAGATTGAAGGATTAGAGATGGGAATAGTGTATAACACTGTACATTTGTATTATAAGGTATGGAATTCATGGATCGGTAATGGTTTCATGGCTGGCTGTTTGATATAGAAGTGGTTGATGATATGGATGGTGTGGGTAGATGGGTGATGAGTGATGATATCCCTTGTTAGAGGGCGAGAACGGGTCGATCAGGGTCCGAGAAGGGACGATCCTTTAGGGATTCATCTCCATCTGGATACTCGTCGACGCTTCTCCGTAGGTACCGACTCCGACGTACAGAGACGGTCTCGATGAGGCCCAAGCCATACATCAAAGACAGGCCCCACGTGACTCGCTTACCGACTTAGGGCTTCCGCCCGCACAACAACAAGCGGCACCGGCCACGCTAGTTAGGGCTTAGACGGCGTCTCTGCTCCTCCATCCTCGAACGCTGCGATTTTATCCCCAGCCCAGAGTCAACGACAATTGCTCCGCCCGCTCATCCTCTCTCCTCGCGGTCTCCTTCCATCGTCTCCAGACTCCGATCATGGCTGAGCAGCTGGTCCTTCGCGGCACCCTCGAGGGTCACAATGGCTGGGTTACTTCCCTGGCCACCTCTATGGAGAAGTAAGGGCATTCCGGATCCGATATCAAAATGTTATATTGAAGCCATGCAAGACGAGGGAAAAAAAAATTTTTTTTCTTGGAAGCAAGATGTGGCATGCGGTTGAATATGGACAATTGGTTTCTGACATGATCTTCTTTTCTTCGCTTTTAGCCCCAACATGCTGCTCTCTGGCAGTCGCGACAAGACCCTGATCATCTGGAACCTTACTCGCGACGAGCAGGCCTACGGTTACCCCAAGCGCAGCCTTGAGGGTCACTCTCACATCGTCTCCGACTGTGTATGCATACGATATCTTTCCCCCTTTGTGAAATCGAGGACCTTCCGAATCGAGTCTCGAACTCTCGCAAAATCGACCTTGGCAGGATTTGGCTGACCGCGATGGGGTTTTGTGTTGTATAGGTGATCTCCTCCGACGGCGCCTACGCTCTGTCCTCCTCCTGGGACAAGTCTCTCCGCCTCTGGGAGCTCTCCACCGGCGAGACCACCCGCACCTTTGTTGGCCACACCAACGACGTCCTCTCCGTCTCCTTCTCCGCCGACAACCGCCAGATTGTCTCCGGTTCCCGTGACCGCACCATCAAGCTCTGGAACACCCTCGGCGACTGCAAGTTTACCATCACCGACAAGGGCCACTCCGACTGGGTTTCCTGCGTGCGCTTCAGCCCCAACCCCCAGAACCCCGTCATCGTCTCCGCTGGTTGGGACAAGCTCGTCAAGGTACGTCCAGGAAGATTGTTTTGTTGTCGGAGTTTGATGTTCGTCCAAATGATGTTTGCATCATTACGTATTTGCTACTTCAGAGCCCTTTGCGGCCATGAGACAAATTTTCACCAATGCCTGATGGACACGAAACAAAAGAGTTTTGTTTTTGAGATGCTTTTTTTTGGAAGTGTTTTCTTGTTTGGGACATGCTGTTGCTTCGATCTGCCTGTGTTTCACTTGTGTGGATGGCATTGATTCTGACTTGCTATGCTCGAATCTAGGTTTGGGAGCTCGCTTCCTGCCGTCTCCAGACCGACCACATCGGTCACACCGGCTACATCAACACCGTCACCATCTCCCCCGATGGATCCCTCTGCGCCTCCGGTGGCAAGGACGGTACCACCATGCTCTGGGATCTCAACGAGTCCAAGCACCTCTACTCCCTCCACGCCGGCGATGAGATCCACGCTCTCGTCTTCTCCCCCAACCGCTACTGGCTCTGCGCTGCCACCGCCAGCAGCATCACCATCTTCGACCTCGAGAAGAAGAGCAAGGTTGATGAGCTCAAGCCCGAGTTCATCGAGAAGGGCAAGAAGAGCCGCGAGCCCGAGTGTGTCAGCTTGGCCTGGTCCGCTGATGGCCAGACTCTCTTCGCTGGTTACACTGACAACAAGATCCGTGCCTGGGGTGTCATGTCGCGGGCGTAGATGAGTTTGCAAGACGAAAACGAGAAACCGTGAGCGCGCCGTTGGTGAAAGAGGGGGAGGGAAACTTATTTGAGAGGAAGATCTAACTCCAACATGTTTTTATTTTTTCCTTTTGAACCAACAAAAAGGGCAGGCATTGGTTGGGATGTATGAGCCATGAGCAATGAAGCACTCTGGGGTGTGCCCTCACCGACCACCCCTGGGGTTTTTCTGACATGTCTAGCTTACTCGATTCGCCATAGAATCCGAATGTCTGGAATCTTGTGAAGGATGGCATGCGATGTTCTAATACCATTTCTAAAAGACATAAAAAAATTCCTTTAAAATCACTGCTGTGACCCTCCCTGTCTTGCGACTTTTCCATGATATCCGCGGCTCTCTTGCAATGGAGCATGCTTGATCCATAGGACTTGGTAGTCTGGTCCGACCAAAAAATAGAGAGTAATTCTCTAAAAATGTTAGTTTGATCTATACTATTACCTATTGTACATGGCCCTCCAACCCCGAGCTAGGTTCGTTTCTCATTAGGTACTCGCTTCAATGAATCTTTGCATGTCTCGACCCCTTCGTCCCAGTCGATCTTCTGGGCCAAAGATATGGCTTCCTTATATCTCTTCTTCGCCTCCTTGTAGTTTCCTTGCGCCTCGGCGATGGCACCCAGGTTATACGTCGCCGTCACACATGTCTGGTCACAGACTTCGTCTCGCAGCGGCGACTGGACATTTTGGGAGACCTTGATAGATTGCTTGGCCCAAGCCTCCCCAGCGCGGAGCAGCGCCTCCCTGGCCTTCTCCGGCTCCGGGTATGTGACGGGATTCTGCGATTGCTCCACCAACGCAGTTGCGATACTGTTCAGGATGAGAGCTCGATGGCAGCTTGGGGAGTCGCCCTCGTGGGTCTGGAGGAGCTCCACGGCTCGCACGTACAACGGGATGGCAAGTTCGTACTTCTCATCGCTCGAATACATGTAAGCGAGGTCATACAGCGCAGTGGCGATCTCCTCGAGATTCAACCAGGCATCATTATCCTTCGACCCACCCCCGATGGGGAGCCCTGCAGCCTGACGTCGCTGCAACTCCTTCAGACAAAGCTCTACCGCAGACTCCTGCAGCTGATCCGCCTTCGCATCGTCCTGGATGTGGTCGCTCCGGTAGAGTTCGACCAGCTTCATCGCGATCCCCACGGTCTTCTTGAGCGCCTTGTTCCGCTGTCGTTCCTCATACTCCTCGAACTCCTTCAGATCCTGTTGCATCTGCTGCGTTTCGGGATCCGTCACCTGCACTTTATCGACCTTACCCTGCACAGCCTTGCGCTCTTTCTCACGCACAGCCTCCATCTTCCGCCCCTCCTCGATCCACTGCAGCGTTTCCGCCTTCGTCCGCTCCAACACATCAATCGCCGGCTTCATCAACCCGGCCTTCTCCAACATCATCGCCACCTGCAGCTTGATCCCCAGCACCTCATCCGAGAACGGGTGCATGCCCATCTCCAGCGCCGTCCGCAGCGCCTGTTTGTACGACTGCAGGGCCTTGGGCGGATTCAAATCCACCTCGGTATAGTACACCGCCGTACGAAGCGACTCCGCCACCGGCGGTGGGAACTTGTGATACTGCGGCGCGACACGTGTATACTCGACGTAGGCGATGTAGGCGAAGATGACCGTGGCACCGGCGAGCGACAGCACCGCCAACGGGAGGAGAACCGGGTTCTTGCGCCAGATACCCTTCGAGGCTTCCTGGAACCCGCGTTTCATGCGTTGGCCGTAGCTCATGTGGCGGGCTTGGTGGAGCGGAGCGATTCCTAGCGGTCCCGTTATCGGGCGCAAGGATGCTTGGATCTGGGCATTGGGGCTGCGGCGGGTGTTCGTTGTCGGTCGAGGACGGATGGGGGTCGAGCGGTTTGAGAATGTTTGGGATGGGGCGGAGCGGGCTTTGGGCGTCAGGGCGGCTGCGCGCCGGGATGCCGTGCTGAACATTGTTGGATAATGGGTTGTTTAACGGTGGGTTGTCATGGAGGAAGATGTTGGATTAATTGGGGTGGAGAGTGGTGGGATGGAGAGTGTCGGGAGAGTTGGTTCGAGTGCGTTGATGGCGAGAATGTGCTGAGGCGAAGGCGGGTCTCCGATTGGTCCGCCACTACTCGTCCCTTAAGGTTTTCTGCTCTTAATCACGGTCTTTACAACCACTCCTAGGTACTTCTATTTACACCTATTTCATTGCTCATTCATCCATCGGAGTTTCATTAATCATGAGCGTTTCGGTAATACTTTCAAGATCTAAGTCACTCCAACACGATGAACACTACCTGAGAGGATATGAATATAGCATTAGGTGAACTACTGCGGGCCAATCGAATAGCAGTGTTTTCAGGCTATCTACATAAAAGTATAAAAGCATATCAGTCACTCCTCATGAACCAGTTAAACTGGACATCATAAGTTTTGAAGATTTTAGAGCCGCAAAAAAATATGGTTAGCCTGTTGGAGACCATGTCTTCGTTTAACAATCTTAGTTTTCGAGAGTTATCTGTCCCCACGACTCAAATACTGGACAAGAGTTCAGTACCTTAGGTAATACATCTGTTAAAAGCTAGTGATCCGCAGCCTATATACCGGATATTTAGTGAACCACATCTTCCCTATATCATCCATGGGTGAGCATGCGAGTCGCAGACTTACAGCATCATGAACCCCTTATGTCATGTTGAGGTACGTCAACCGGGTAACCTGTCCAAGCCCTTATCTACATATTTTATAGAACATTAAACAATGTCTCCCAAGCAGATTCAGGGTGTCAACACATACAGTATCTGGTTTACCGACCATAACAGTGATGATGCTCGTATGATCTATATAACTCCCACCCCCTCACACCACTATTTGCCATGGTCATCTACTTCACACACTCTGACACATCACCGGAAGAGGCAGTTTCACCAGAATCTCATCACGCGAAGTAGCAAGATGTCTTCAGACACCGTCTAGTGGCCTTCCTTCTCCCAGACACCCGCGATGGAGACTGTATGAATCATTTTTAAAGAGAAACCCACTTAAGGAGATACCCGGGTCTATAGATCTCTGCAGTCGATAACAACGTCTTCATAAGTGTGAAATATAAACCGTGTTTGGTGCACACCCAGACATCCATAGGTGTTGATAGTGAAGTGGTCGTACCCACTTATATATACAGTACATGGGTGGTCAAGGTCATTATTCACCATAGGCAGTGTGTATGAATCCTGTCTAAGTTACTATAGCAATAGCTATCTAAACAATCATTACGAATGCTCTCAATTAGTACAAAGCCATATGGATCGCGTGTTAGGCTTTCTCTCCAGGCAGCCGACCTGGTGATGATCCCGCATATACGAAGTTCCAACATACAACGGCAGTGTTCCGTTGCTCGGCAGAAACGCCCTCCCCGCCACAAGACATCATCATCAATCGTCTTCCCTCTTCCACATCTTTCACTCTCACGCTCGCTTCCTGAATAGCTAAAATAACTTACAAATTGTCGAGATTTGTGTTATACAGCAGCTCAAGATGTGTGGGCGATATGCAATGGGAGTGGTAGGCTCCGCCACCCCTTGGCAGGCAGTTGGAGGGCACTAGCTGACCGTCGCATTCTAGCGCGTGGCCTATATCCGCCGCCGCATGCAAGAGCGTGGCATGCGAGTCGACGAGGCACCTAACGACGACGAAGTAAGAGAGACGTACAACTTTGCGCCTGGATCCAACGGCGCCGTGTATCGTGCCGTCCTTCCGACGTCGCATGATGTCACAGAGCAAGACGGGAACGAGAAGGTCCCGACAGCGTCGCAGGAACAGACCCCGGGGGAAAATGCCGACGCCCCAAACAGTCACAAGCAAGCAGACGATGGCTCGCTGATTTACAAGATCCAAAGTATGCGATGGGGACTGATCCCTTTCTGGACGAAGCGTCAGCCGGATTATGGCTCCATGATGCGGACGATCAATTGTCGCGATGACTCACTCATGGAGGATCGCGGAATGTGGACATCAATGAAGCGAAAGAAGAGATGCGTGGTGGTATGTCAGGGTTTCTATGAGTGGCTCAAGAAAGGGCCTGGAGGCAAGGAGAGAATCCCGCATTATATCAAGCGCAAAGATGGCGATTTGATGTACTTTGCGGGCCTATGGGATTGTGTTTCTTACGAAGGTATGGTCTCATCTCTAGCTTGGCCAAATTTGCGATGAATTTGATGAAGCTGACAGGGCAAAGGCTCCGATGACACGCTATATACGTATACGGTCATTACGACGTCCTCCAATCCGTACCTCAAGTTTCTTCACGATCGCATGCCCGTGATCCTGGAGCCGAACAGCGATGCAATGAGAACCTGGCTGGATCCGTCTCGGACCACTTGGTCGAAGGAGCTGCAGTCCCTGCTCAAACCGTATGAAGGAGAGCTAGAATGTTATCCTGTATCGAAGGAAGTGGGCAAAGTTGGAAACAATTCCCCGGACTTTATAGTTCCACTAAAGGAAACCAAAGGAAATATTGGGAACTTCTTTGCGAATGCGAAAAAGAAGTCAGACTCAGCAGGCAAACCTGAGGAGCTTCACCATCAAGCAAAGGATGTTAACGAACAGCCGCAGACAGGAATCAAGCGGGAGTACCCTGAGGAGAACACGGGTCCTTTTGCCGAGGAGGCACACAAAAAATTGAAGACTGAAGCCATCACGCCTTCTCCAAAGAAGAGTTCTGAATCGGGAAAGACTCCAGTGAAAAAGCAAACGCGAAGCGCAACTCATAACCAGACCCCGTTGAAGAAAGCCAAGGACAAGAAGACTGCAGATGGATCTCAACGAATCACCAAGTTTTTTGGCAAATGACTGGTTTTTCCGTTGAATAAGATTGTACTATGATTAGTGAGCTATCCGGGCAGGACCCGAAGGACAGCAGCAATTACTTTCCTGTTGTATCAAATCACTGCGCGGCAGTAATGGGGTTTATGATACATTCAGATAGTACAGAACGCTTCAGCAACTGGTCTATTGGCTTTCCTGCTCACGCAGCCTCTGAACAAGCCTTTCCCTCAGGAAAGGACTCAACCCGAGGCTGATCCTGGTTAGCAAAATCGTGACAGTCAAGAGAAAGGGACACTAACATTCCATCACGGGTGATAATGCGGTATGTACCTATCCATGGTTAGCATTAGGTGTCAGCAAAGCGCATTGAAGGAGCACTGTACCACTGGGCTGATAATTGCCATTACTTCCGACAAAACTGCCATCATTATCAACCTCAAGACTACCTAAGATGTCCTCGGGCCTAAAAACCATGTCAGCAATTCCAATGAACTGAGCAATGCGAGAGGATTGACTCACCATGCGATGCGCCCGTACTCAGGTGGCCGTCGGTTATCAGAGAGGTGGATCCAGCCTCCTCTCCCCCCGGAGCCAGCACCACCCTGTCCGCTGGCACCTCCACTGGAATCCGCCGCGCGCTGCCGTCCTCGAGCCCGACCACCCGTGAGTAGTACACCACCCGAACTCAGGTTCGCGCCGGCTGTCGAAATCATCACCTGGGCCTGGGAGATGGCATCCGGGTCCTGGTGACCGTATTCTGCGACCACCTCTTGTAGTGTCTTCAAGAACTTGGGGTTTTCTTTGAGGGAGTCCGTGGTTGGAGGCAACTTCGAGGTTACGCCGATGGAAAGGTCGGGATTCGTAGGCTCGGTTGGCAGCAGGGAAAGAACGTGAGCTCCATTGTGGGGGAACACATACTGGGAACGAGGATGTTAGTGCGGACAAGTATAGAGCTGACACGGTAGGGTGCGTACAATGTGAGGATTGGCTTCTAATGTTGATACAGAGCGGATCTGCATCAAAGTGTGGATGAAAACATTGCGTCCTGTGAAGCCTCTGATAGGGAACATTTTTGAAAGCGACACTGCGAATAAACCGTATCGTGGAGAGAGCGGACAAGAAGTTCAGAGTGTGATGGATGCAGATCGATTGATATGACGAGATGAAACAAACAAGACAAACTCATGTGACCGCGCGTTTCCGCCCGCGGCAATCAATATGAACCAAGCTCATTGTTGCGCATCAGCTTGCTTCACCGTCCCCTCGTTAGTGCGCAATTGTCTGCTTGCTTTTGTATCCTTCTCTCTGGCCGTCACTGAAGGCTCGCTGGCCTAGTCTATCGGTATTTTGCTCCTGCGTCTTCTCATCTCTGGTGCGCACGCTTTGCGACTCCATTCGGAGCGAGAGATGAGACTCCGCAACGCCTCGTGGTAAATGAGATTGATTTTATTGCATTGTTTCTCTTCTTCCTGATACCCAAGCCAGCAATTGAAAATTTACGCTGTTTTTTACTTCACCCTAGCAACACCCTTTTGCGACAGCCATGGCCACGCCGTCGTCAAAACCAAACCCCGCCGCGACGCCAACCTACCTGACGTCTTCTCCCCGTCCGTCGGGTCCGATGCACCGCCCCATCTCGCACAAGTCTCCGTCAACAAGGACCCCATCTGCTTCAGGACCCGGCCACGGTCTCCAGCCACCATCGACCCTTCAGTATGCAACTCCTCTAGCCGCGACAACGGGGGGCGACGACCCGGTCTCATTTAGCTCGCCCTCGGCGCTTCTGGCCCTCGGCGCATACGGCGGGATTAGCCCCTCCCCCGCTGTCCACGATAGTCTAGTTGCGACCGGCATGAACGAGAGTGATATTCAGGCGTTGGGTATGCATGGTCTGAAGCTGGGTACGGCGCGGGACAGTGACGAAGAGCGACGGAGGCATATCGAAGACGTCGTACAGCTACTCCGGACCCGTGTCGCGGGCAGGGGGGTGTGCAGAGAAGGCATTGAACGACTGGGGCAATTGGAAGGGTTCGAGTCGATCTGGCAGGAGGACAGCCTGAACATCGCCGGAAACTTCGTGGACCTGGAAATTGAGTTCTATCGCGGCCAGAATATCGTGAAAGATGTCAGTTTGAAATACGACACGCCGGAGGCTACAGATGGGCAACGTCGGGAGGAGGCTACGGCTGTCTTGAAGCGCGACCTGATCCAGACGCCAGAGGAAGGAGAGCGCGGTGCGTGGAAATCCCTCGCCGGGTTCTACGAAAATATTCAATGGCTGGCTCGGCATGACAGACTGAGTCAGGAGGTCAACTGTTTTGAGGCGATTGAGGGTCTGCATGCGAGTCTAAAGCGTGCGTGGGACGAAGAGGGAAAACATACCAAAGCCGCTGGTGTCTATGAACGACTCTGTAGCGGCTGGGTTGGTCGGCCGCGGCTGCACCAAGGGGGTCGTATCGGTCTCAGCCTGGATTACTGGGTGCGGCAGGCTCGGGTCCTTGATGCGAAGCTGAAGGCGTCTTCCGACGAGATGGTAATTGATCAGCCGGATGGGCAAGCAGACGACGAACCTGCGCGTCGGGATGGCGGATGGAGCGTCGTCGTTGAATGCGAAGAAGGATATCCATCGCTCCGTGTCTCGAAAGAATGGGTGAATGCTGAAGCAATGACGGTCGTGAATAATCCCGGAAACGACACCTCGGGTGCTACAGACAATACCGGAACGGATGTTGCTGTCATTAATTGGGCCGAGCCTCCTCCCACACTCGTGTCTGGAAGCCAGGGTCAGTCCGATGAAATGGCGCTGGATGCGGGCATGCTTGACTCTGCGCCGAATCGTCGATTCGTTGCGAGACTGGAACCGCCGCTCGACCTCCCCATACTTGCCGCCTCTGACATTTACAGACATCTGGGCATTCAGATGCCTCCAGAGTTCAAGATGGTGACTTATGATGGATTAATAGCTCCGGGGTGGTCACCCCTGTCGGCAGCAGGAGCTATAGGGCTGGGTGCTGATGAGGCCTCTCAGATTGGGCGGAAACGGCGCCGGATGTCCGTGGAAGCTGTTGATGAACAAGGGAGGCCGTGCACGAAACACCACAGCTACACCTTTCAACCCTTCGAGTCCGTTGCGGGTCGCACAATCCGTGACATCCCATTTGCGCATCCTCGGCAGCTGGCAGACATTCTCCCCGTATGTTTTGCTGCACTCCCATCGAAAATGAAGTACTGACGTTGATATCGCCTAGATTCTCCGTCAATATGCATTCCTTGCCAACATGATCCGTAACATCTTTGGGTCTCCCGCCAAGGAGGATAACACAAAACCACCCGCTGTCAACGCTCCAGCCACCTCTAACCCAGAGACTTTCGAACTGAACTGGGATACGGCAAAGGACGACATGATAATCTTAAGCAATGACGACCCGAATGAACATAAACTCAATCGGTTGCTCGAGGGAGTCACAAATACATCAGAGTCTCAGGAGGGTGACGACGTGCTCGGTGCCGAAGCTAAAGTGGACGTGACATTACGGACACAATTGGGACAGGCGCCGGTAATCATGCTTCTGTTCCCCCTGGATGATGCCACGCCTGGTGTTTCCAATTCAGCCGAGGACCCTGCATTCAGAAAGGTGTCCATCAGTCTCGAGATTGGGTTGAACGGCCGCGTGTCCGTCGTGGATATGACCGGGTTACTAGACGATGAGGGGGCTTCCAACACAGCAAACCCGGAGTCTCAAGCTGGGAACCAATCAAGCGAGGCAGCTGAACTGCAAGGCAAGATAGCCCGCGTGTTTGAAATATCTCAGGACATCGGCACTGGGGTGGAATGGATCTTGCGGTGGGCACAGCAGCGGAAAAGCCGGTGATTGATGGATCCGACCAGGGGGTCCATTGAATGCCTAATCCGAAACTCTTCGGGGCCTGGTGTGAGAGAAAGGCCCTGGCATAATCTCCGCATGCTGCAAGTCTATCAGACGCCAGAGAAAGTAATCCCACCGAGGGTGAAATAGAGTTCCAAAAACCCCTGTCTCCGGGTATTCGGGCCTGCTTTTTTGAATGTTCGCACTTGAACAAACCAGCGCGCCCTAGCCCTGGTGCTCGGATTCTTGAACTTCACTGGGTACGACTGGGCCTGGTATTGATTTGAAGATGGAACGACATAGCATTTGACGTGTATGATGGGGACGAGGCTCTCACGTCAAGACCTATCTATGTACGTATCAACCAGTTATATATCCAATTACCCACCTGTCGACTCCAGACAGATGAATCTATTTCCCTACCCACGTGGAACACCCCCCACCACGAGTCCCAACATTGGTAGTACCTACTTTACCACGCTGATCTGTATTACCACTTTATTTTTGCAATCCTTCCGGAGGCGGTATAGATGGACATGTCGGTCGAATAACAGCGCAGGTCCATGGAAGGGAACCGCCCCGCTTCCACCATGTGCTCGTTAATGCTTAATCTTCCTAGCCTAGGAAGTACCGTATGGCTATGAGATGGCGGATTATTGCGGATTTTGCTTACTGTTCTTATTCTTCCAGCGCCGTGTACCGCGTTTTGGGGAACCTGAGTGGGTGGTGGGTGTACCTACCTACCTACCTACCTTAGGTATGGAGGGAGGACCCTTGCGTCATGCAAGTACTTGATGGAGCCCAGGATACAGGATTACGATTATGATTCATATATGACAAGGAGGATGCGCGACTGGATAGAAAACGGGTTGTGTACCTATGATGTATTGCGAGTGGGAATGGCGATTGATGTCCATCTGGTGCGGTTCCTTGCTTGGTCCACACGCTTGGGTCGGTCTGTGACGTACCGTTTTCTTCATGGTTGGATACCTAGTGCTGTACATACTCTCCATCGGTCCTTGCGTTCTGTAAATTTTCGAATCGCATGTGTACTACAGTGAGTAGGTAGGAGACTGCTGATCGTATAGGGCTGGACTGAGCTGTTGGGTTTGTACTTGTGGATTGCGTACGTTCTACGGAGTAGGTACCTAGGTATAGGTACCTATTGTGGAGGGGGGCTGATGACGGAGAGATATATAGGGATGTTGGAGCTTCTTGGTGTCTCTATGTACTACTGTGTTTCTGTGTGGTGGGTGGGATCCCTTGCGTGCTGCTTTGTCTTTGGACCTTTGAGAATAAAATAGTAAATGGATGGGATCGTAGATGGTCTTGTGGGTGGGTCTCAATGAGACAGCTGCCTTTTACCTACATACTTACCTTGGTCTGAATTGCATACAATAGAACCTTGGCGTTGTAGTACACACCATTCCTTACTGCTGTCCAAGATGCTTGACATGATGCGTCGCAACATGTTCGAGTCCAGTAGACATACTTCCATCGGAAAAAAGGAGTCCACGAGGGACGAGTGGCTTGGCTGATGTATGCCAATTTCCCTGATGAAGATGCACAACGAACCACGTCATGTCGAGTCCCCAACCGACCGAGACCTTGAGTAGGTGACATGATACTACCTCGCGACCTACCTGCGTAGATGTCCGTCAGAGGGTCTCGCATACCTGGTCAACTCTCCCCCCGCCGATGGAAGACCGTCTGGCATTGATACTGGCGCCTGGATGCCCAGTGCCAAGCCGGCCACTGCAGCAGTTGGTATCTCCATCCATCCACCTGCATGGTGGTAATACCCGTACGGGCGGATGACAGGACACCCTCAGGTACTCAGGGTACCTTATGTATGTACCCGGTACTCACCTTTACACCAGGCTCCCTATCGGGTCGATGAATTTGACAGGCGCATGCGTGAAATTGGGAAACGACAGATCGCTCGAGTCGAATCCGACGGGCAGGAGGGATTCTGGTCAGCGGGCGTGTGATTGGACGCGAGTCAGCGTTCTTGGTCATGGTGGGCCAATCAGTGGGCGGCGATAAGGCTGTCGGTCGAATGCGGAGGGAGACACCGATGCTGCCCGTGGTTGGTCGGCAGTTCATGATGCGAATTTCAGCGAATTTCAGGAGATGAAGTATTCTACCAATGTATACTCCTGAGTATATGTATTTAGGCTTGGACCGGGGGATGGGGGGATGGACTCGAGAGGTTTCACCGGGTCTGTGGGAGATTTGCTGGGTGCGTCGGTGAGACGGTCAGGTCTTTCCCGGTGTACCCCATCTACCTACTCCGGAGTCGACCTGTAGGTAGGTAGGTCCCGAATAGACGGAATGTATGAGGGATTTCGTGAAAGGTCCCAGATGGTGGGGGATTGGCCCGAGGCAAGAGGCAGAAGGTCGCATGCCAAATGGAAGCCATGAAGATCTCTCGGGGCAGTCATGACGCACTCCGAGGCCAAATCCAGACCGGGTTAGCCTGGGGCTGAGTCAGCGACTCTCCGCGCTAGACTCGGGTGGGACACATCTGAGGCGGTCTTCTGTGGCGTCTCGCGAGTTGTACAGGAGGTATCTTCCGGAAGAGTCCAGACGACATACGCCTGTGTCACCAATATATCCCCAGCTCAAGTGGATTCCGCACGGAAGACACTGGAGGCACTGGGGGGAAAGGACACCCAGGTTTCAACTCTATTAATAACATCCTCTGACCCGAGGGAGGGACTCCGTCACGGCCACCCACAGGGCTGACCCGGGACCCTTTCCCATCACCCGCCACTCCGTCGATTCCTGATTCTCCCGACTTAGCTTTGTGTCCCCGGCCATTTGCTCGAAGCACCGATCGGGCGCTAACGGGTAGACTACTGGGTCTGGAGAAAGCAACGGTGCTGCTGGATCAGCCCCAACATGTGTGTCCAGATTGGGAGCCCTGAGACTGGTGTTTTTGGGGATGGATTATGTTTGGCAGCCCACCCACACCCACGACACGCTTTTTATTTTTACTTTTTTTAAATTTTTATTTAAAAAAATTTCCCCTTCTCTCTGCCTGGAAAAATGCCTCGTTTGGCACGAGCCCGTCCTGGAAGCGGTGTCGGTCCCTCACGAGTCCGCCCACGCTGGAAAAAGTAACTCTTAGTCACGATGGGGGCCGGTGTCGGGCGCTCGTCTTCGAGAATCTTTTGCCACGACCCACTGGCGGAGGAGTGTCTGGCCATCTCATTGGGAACTCTTTGGTTACCGAGTACCGCGAAATACCGTGGTCTCTGGGGGTGGTAATCTACCGCGGACGACCTCGCCATCCGACCAAAAAGTATCAGGTATCAATGGGGGAGGATTCCATTGCGCTTTTGGTGCAGAACCCGGGAAGCCAAAAAGGTCGGCAGGCGCGCTCCGATCCACCCACGCGACCGGGCGGGGAGTTGGCTCAGGTTGCTTCTTTTTTGTCGTCGGGGAGGGGCATCCTGATAAGGGCACGAGTGGGTTGCCGATAAGTCGGGGGACGGAGAACGCCCTCGCACGTCGTGCCAGGGACGGAGGTACCTCCATCGTCCCGTCTGGACCGTAGGGGTCAGACTCCGTATGAACCACCAGACCTCGTCTGATAGTCCCAGCTCCTCTCCTGTGAGGTCCCGAGGAACCTGGAGGATCGAGGTCGGCCAATGCGCCGAACCGGCTAATTCCTGCTCGACCCCTCCCCGCGAGATAAGGACCCTCGACCAGACAAGATACCCGACGGGCGGAACCAGCCCAGAGTGCCAGACACGGCGATATCATGACCGTCGGTCGAGGCTGTCGAATGGCCGGGGGCATTTCTCCGTCTCGCTGGGAAAGAAGCAAAGCGCGTCCGACTGCCAATAGGAACAGGACCATCTGCGGCCGAGATTAGGCGCAGACAACGTTCGACGCTATCCGGGTCCTGCAGCTGATATGCACTGATCCTGGCCCCGGGGGGTTGATATTTGATAATACCGCTTAGCAAACCCCTTCGTGTTCGCTATCGCGCGACATCCAACATCCCGCCGGATATCACGCTGCCTGTCGTTGCTTTCCCTGCGATATCCAGGTCATCCGACAGGGGCAACCACATTATTATCATTGCAAGCCATGCGATTTGTCCATCCCCAGCACGGGTTCCCCCCCATCCAACCGATCTTCGATCCTGGGTGGCGGGGGGTGGGATGATCTGGGGAACCGACCTAGGAGATGTCGCTCTGGTGGGATGTACTATGTACTATGTAGATACTCCCCCCCCTGCGCGCCCGAGGGTTCTGGTGATTAATGCTTCACAGTCATCTGGAAGCCACGGACCAATCCGCGTCGGCAGGGGGAGGCTATCATCTGCGACCGCCAGAAGAAACGCCGTCGATGCGTCGGGGACAGGTGTCGTTGACCCAAGGGGGCGCCATTTTTTGGTCGCTCGCCCGTTCTGCCGGATCCATATTGCCCAAACGGGTAATGTTATCACCTCCCCCGGCGGTTTGGGCAGGAGGTAAGGCAGGACCGATGCATACTTGGGAGGAGGTACGTGACTACTCCATGATGATGATTGAAGCCAATGTACGGAGTAGCGGCATCACTGTACCTGTCTGATTGTGATCCATCTGTCGCATCTGCCGAATCCCCGGTAGGCACCGTAGAAAGGCAGTTGGGAAACCCAAGAAGAACGATGGCGTCGATCTCCAGATCTCCGTGGTGGCCTCGACATAACAGGAGGTGTCAATGTGATGTCTCCCATGCGCCTGTCGGCCTGTCAGTTCGTCCACCGGGATGCTGTTCATGGCGGGATGAATGGAAATCCGCGCAAGTCCCCAATATGGATTGCGCGGTTTTTTTTTTTTAGTCGCATTTTTTGAATTTTTGAATTTTCTTTTCTTTTTTTTTT